>PVHX01026673.1:0-11981 GCA_004024805.1 Geosciurus inauris
TTTATGTAGAGACAGGGTCTCACTGAGTTGCTTAGCACCTCGCCATTGCTGAGGCTGGCTTTGAACTCGCGATTCTCCTGTCTCAGCCTCCCTGAGTGCTGGGATTACAAGCGTGAGCCACCGCGCCCGGCTGTTATCACATAATTCTTGGATGTTTTGTTCATGGTTTCTTACCATCTTCATTGTGTGGTCAACTTTATTTTCAAGATTATATATTTTGGGGCTGGGATTATGGCACAGTGGTAGCGTGCTTGCCTGGCACGCGTGAGTCATTGGGTTCGATCCTCATCACCACATAAAAATAAAATAAAAATATTCTGTCCACCTACAACTAAAAAATAAATATTTTTTTAAAAAGATTATATATTTTGTCTTCCAAGAGATCTAGTCTGTTGGTGATGCTTTCTATTGAATTTTTTATTTGATTTATTGTTTCCTTCATTTCAAGGATTTCTGCTTGGTGTTTTTTCAGAGTCTCTATCTCTTTCTTGAAGTAATCTTTTGCTCCCTGTATTTGCTCCCTTATTTCTTTGTTGGATTTTTCAATTGTTGCCTGTAATTGCTCTCTTATATTATTCTGTGCTTCACAGATCATTTTAATTATGTATGTTCTGAACTCCTTCTCTGACATTTCATCTACTGTGCTGTCAGTAGATTCTATTATTGTAGCATCTTGGTTTGTTTGGGACATTTTCTTTGTTTTTTCATGTTCATTTGTTTTCCTCTGTAGCAGTGCTGATCCGAGGTATTACAGTCTCTACCCTATGATCTTGTAGTGTCCCTACACATTACCAATACCTCGTCTCTGGTGTTACTGGGCCTACAGGTACCTCAGGGATATTACCTGGTCCTGGTCCTGGCTGTTGTCTGTAGACCCCACCATTGTATTTCTATACCACATTTTCTTTATCCATTCATCCATTGATGGATACCTAGGCTGGTTTTATAATTTGGCTATTGTGAGTAGTGCTGCTCTAAACATGGGTATGCATGTACTGCTATAGTATGCTGACTTTAATTCTTTAGGATAAATCCCAATGAGTGGTATAGCTGGGTCATATGGTAGTTCCATGCCTAGTCTTTGGAGGCACCTCCATACTGATTCCCATAATGGTTGTACTAATTTACAGTCCCACCAACAGTATAAAAGCATTCCTTTTCCCCACACCCTCTCCAGCTATTTTCATTGTTGGTACTCTGTACATGTGTGGTCAGCCCTGGGAATTAAACCTAGGGGTACTCTACCACTGAGCTAAATCCCCTGTCCTTTTTATTTTTGATTTTGAGACAATGTTTCACTAAGTTGCTTAGGCTGACCTTGAACTTGTGATCCTCCCACCTCAGCTTTGCAGGTCACTTGGATTATAGGCATGTGCCAACATGCTGGTCCAGCAGTTTTTTTCTTTTGTTTTGGTTTTTAAATGGCAGTTCACATGTTGATTTGAACATATATATGAAATTGTAATGGTAAAATAGGATACTAGTAAAAATAAGTCAGATGGAAACAAGACTTATAAAGCCTCAGCAATTATCAAAGTGTGGTATTAGCACAGAAAAAGATAAGCAGATCCCTGGAACAGAATAGAGAAGCCAGAAGACTCAAGTGTATTTGCATACTTGAGTAATTGCTAAGGTGGTGCAGGTTGACTAATCCTTACCTGAAATGTTTGGGACACGAGGTGTTTCAGATTTTGAGTTTCTCAGATTTTGGAATATGCATATAGACTTTACTGGTTGAACATCCCTAAATATGCACATCCAAAACCCGAGATACTCCAAAACCAGAAATTTGTTTAGCATTGGATTGGCCTTTGGATTTGGGTTTTGGGCTTTTGGATTAGGGCTTCTCAATCTGTACGATAAAGTCTTCCCTGATAAATTGTGTGGACAGTCGGACATGAGTATAGGAGGAAGTGAAGCTAAGTGCCAGCCTCACTTGATATGGTTATTTTTGTCAGTGCTTCCTAAGCACTAAGGGCTGGGGACGTAGCTCAGTGGTGGCACTTGCCTAGTGTGTGCCAGCCCAGGTTCAGCCTCCAACACCACTAGAAAGAAAGTCTGTTTCTCAAGTGCCAAAGCTTCTGCTGGCAGTCTGCTTGTTTCCTCTTCATGTGTCTCTCGTCCTCCTTGAGATTCCCTGGTGGCCGCCCAGACCAGGCTGCTTCCTTCAACTCTGGCAACATCCTCTCTTCTAGTTTACTGTAGGGTCAAGAAAGTTATTCCAGAAAAACAGATACCTGTATGTAACTTTCAGGTTGTTAAAGGTTGTGTTATTACTCAAACTTTAAACAGTTGTTCTTTGTTAGTAAAGAAGGAAAATACTGACAATTCACAATTGTGAACTAAAAATTCACAATCCTTGTGAATTCTTATCTTATTTGATTTTCTTAAATATTTAAAAACACTCCAGATGTACTAGTTATTTAGTATGGTAGCAGTTTCTGGTCAAGGTTGACTTTGATCCAGCAGAAGCAGCTCAGAAAGAAAGCTTTGTTGGGCTTCATGGTTCCCATAAGATTGTTCATCAAGAGCACTTTTTCCTGACATGGTTTTTCTGGGTGTAGAGGATCTAGATGCTGTCTGCCAGGGAGCCTGGGAGTTTAGCCGATACCAGCTACTGGTGAGGGCTTTGTCCAGAAAACCATTCCTGGTGCCTTTCAAATCAAGACTCTTCCTTAAATTTTTTGATTACTGGGTTTCTGTGTGAGGAAGTTATGTTACCCCTAGGAGGGCAGTAATGTGTGTCCCCTAGGAAACTGGACATGAGGGAGGCAGAGGAGTTGAATACACAAGAGGTGAGGTCTGAGATAGGTGAAATCATTTAAAGAGACCAAAGAATGTCATCCAGGCCAGAAGAAGAGAATGTGATGGAAGGAACAAGTAGATAGACTGTCTCTTGAGAAACTAAAAGTCAGGCCCAGCCACCTGTTCAGCAGGGATGCAGAGAGCAGGGACCACTGGCATGGCTGTCTCTGGGCAGAGGCCTAGGCTGCGATGACTTTTTTTTTTTTTTTTTAACATTTTTTAGTTGTCAATGGACCTTTATTTTATTCACTCATTTATATGTGGTGCTGAGAATTGAACCCAGTGCCTCACGCATGCTAGGCAAGCGCTCTACCACTGAGCCACATCCAGCCCCTTTATTTTATTTTTATGTGGTGCTGAGGATCGAACCCAGTGCCTCACGCGTGCTAGGTGAGCACGCTACCACTGCGCCATAACCCCAGCCCTGCGATGACTTTTGCAGTGGGACCCTTCAAGGTCTGCTGGCAGGACACTGGTTTGACCAGAAATGGCTCCCTCCTTGTCAAGTGGCTTTTGGCCTGAAACTTGGTGCCTGTGTTGACTGACCAGTGCAGGGACCATATAGGAGTCTACCTTTGACTCCTATAGGAGTTCCAGTTTGTGTGACCTTTAATTCAATGTAGAATAATAAGCTGGCATTTTGGCTTAAGCTTGAATCTCTGGTGCATCATCATAAAACCAGCTTTCTAGGCTGATGAAGAGCAGGTCCCAGAAATACCCAAGTGTCTGGGTAGGGACGGTTGAGGCCAGACTGTTGGCATGCTGTCACAAGTGTGGACTGTCAGGTAAAACCACTCACTTTTGTGTTAAGGGGCGCAGGTGTGTGTGGTAAAGCTGTAAATAAAAGCAAAGGAATAATTAATCCTAATTTCAGGAGCAGGGCTCTTGGGAGGCTGCCATTAGGGAGAGGCACACAGAAGCTTCCAGGGTGCTGTGAATGGTCCCTTTTGCAAGCCAGGGCAAACTCCACGAGTACTCAGCTTTTCAAACTATATATGTTATGCTGTTTGTACTCATGTATATATGATCTGCTCCTTTTAAAAAAATGAAAACAAAGAGACCATCAGTGAGGCACTTTGTGTTTGGCCAGCTGGCATTGTACAGGCAGCAAGCCTGCCTGCCTGTCCCTTCTCTGCACCTGTCAGAGCTGACTGTGTCCACCCGGCTTGGATCAGTATTTTAATGACACTGGCTCAGTGTAAAAAATCATTTTTAAATAATGTGTTAAATGATGGACTGGGGTGGATGTGGTGGCTCATGCTTATAATCCCAGCAATTTAAGAGACTGATACAGGAGGATCCTAAGGTTGATGCCAATCTTAGCAACTTAGTGAGGCCCTAAGCAACTTAGCAAGACCCTATCAAAACAACAAAAAGGTCTGGGGCTGTAGCTTGGTGGTAGAGCACCCATGGATTCGATCCCCAGTACCGATAGATAGATAGATGGATAGATAGATAGATGGATAGATAAAAACAGATTTTATGAGATAAAAAATAGTGTTAAAAAGATATTATAGGCATGTACCATTATACCTGACTGTTATCTCTCTCTCTCTTTTTTTTTTCTTTTTTTGGTACCAGGGATTGAACTCAGGGGCACTCAACCACTGAGCCACATCCCCAGCCCTACTTTGTGTTTTATGTAGAGACAGGGTCTCACTGAGTTGCTAGCGCCTCGCCGTTGCTGAGGCTGGCTTTGAATTCGCAATTCTCCTGTCTCAATCTCTCAAAGTGCTGGGATTACAGGCGTGTGCCACCACCCCCAGCTGTTATCTCTTTAAATAATTTTTTTCAATGTGTTTTTACTCTTTATATCCCTTGCTAATGGCCTAATTTTAATTATTGCCTCCTATTGTGAGAGCATAATTGATGATGGCTCAAACTGCCATGGCCAAAGCCCAGTAGTTACTGGTTGCTTCCTGCCGTGACTGTGTGCATCAGGGACACTATGGCAGGACCATTCCTGTGGCTCCAGGCAACCCCACTGACTTGGCCAAAAGTCCTTTGAATTGTACTAGAACCTGAGATTCACCTACTCAGCCTTTTCCTTCACCCACACTCCTTTTCCTTTCCTCCTGAGGTCACTGACCTGCGTCTCCAGCTGGCAGTCTCCTTTCCTCTTCTGACTGCTTCTCCTCTTCCCCTCATAGGTGTTTCCCCAATGGATGCATTGCCTGTCTAATTCTATCTCAGGGCCCTTTTTTGGGTGCACAAACCAATATACGGTAGTCCTCCTTGATCCAGAGGAGATTCATTCAAATCTCTCAGTGGATACCTGAAGTCACAGAGAGGACCAAGCCTAGTTAGGCTGTATTTTTTTTCCCTATACCTATGTACATAAATTTAATGTCTTTTCCATCTTAACTAAGCTTTAAGTATGTTGGTTTATTAGAAAGCACGTATTCAAGCGCTGCACACAGATACTAAGGCTCCCTGCCTACCTAAGTGATGATTTTGATTTTTGAAACCATTCATTTAGAAAAATTATGCAGCCATTTTGAATTTGTGCTATGATATGGCAAGAGCTCTAATTCATCATTTTGATTCCTGATACAGTGATTTTTACAGAGACAGATGCCCAGGGAAAGTGTTCTCTTGTCAGTCTCTTGCTACCACGTTAAGACTATGTATCCCAAACATACCATGTCTGCCTCCCCCCTGAAAGCAGTGTCAGTGGGTCCTGACAAGGGCACCTGTAGCGTCCGCTGCCATCTCTGAACTGCAGAGTGCTGTCGTTCTTACTCTCCATGAGCCCCAAACTGGCCCTCAGTATACCCTTTGCACTCTCTCACAGAAGCAGAAAGCACAGAGCTCTAGTGGGACCCCTGGAAAGAGTCATGCTCGTATGTGAATCCTGACTTTTGATTCTCACTAGCTGTGTTACCTTAGACAAATCACACAGCCTCTCTGGAGCTCAGCTCCTCGTTTGTAGTATGAGGACAGTTGGAGCACTTGCTCTCTTGCTTCTGGATTCAGGAAAGCACATGAAGTGTTCAGCAGGTCACCTGGTGCAGAGCACTCGCCGGAGAGGGCGGCGTGCTGTTTTTGTGATTGCCATCACCATTCTGGCGGGGTCCGGGTGGGGGTCTTTGTCACCATTTCACTGCCTTGTGGCACATTCTGTTTACCACTTTGCTCTTCTAGGCCCTTGTTAACTCCATCCTGACCCTTTGCCACGGACTGCTGCTAGTGGTCCTGCCTGGCCCCACTCCCTCCCTCCCCTGCCCTGCTCCTAGGCAGCGTCATCAGAAATACCTACTGAGAACACTGCAGAGTGAGGAATCTTCAGGGATCCCTCTGTTCCTTCCTCTAGCTTAACACTCAGGTCTCTTGACCTGTGTCACAGTCTGGCTCTAGATGTATTCATAGCCTGTGGAAACAGTCTGAAAGCTCCAAAGCACCAGATGGAAGTGAGCTCGGCATCACCACCCCACGCACTGGAGGCGGCTCTCCGTGCGCATGCGTCTGTGCAGTGGCAGATTTGTGAGAGGCTGAGACTGTGACCTACTTTAGTTTATGTAACTGTAGAGCTCACTTGAGACCCAGAACGGGGAGGGCATTCTTACCTGTTTGGCAGATTGATAACTGTGAATTACTGTGAAGTGGTATATGAGAGTCGTTGCCATGTATCTTAGCAGGGTCAATTGTTTTGAATGAATGATTTCAAAACACAAAATACTCAGATGGGCCGGAAGCCTGAATATCCGTGTATGGTGCTCATATATGTTCTTTTTAATAAACCAATCTATGAAGGTAAAGTCAATGTTATTTTATATAATCATTGGTCTAAGAACCAAAATGCCAGGAATCAGTTTATAAGTCATGTTCAGGTGTCTTGTCTTATTAATCCTCTCAGCAAGCCCGTGAGACAGGTAGATTACAGCCAGCCATTGCTTCACAGTGGCGAACTTCTCTGTGGGGAGGCAGAAAGAAGTAGCCTTGACTCTGCAACAGATCTTCTGACTCCAGGCTGTGCGTTTTTGTTGTCTGGAAAGTACCCCTTTTGTAGCTCTTTGGTCCTCTCTGAATAAGAGCTTGTCATATTCATACTCGATTAATGAGCATTTCCTTCATTAGAAATGAGGTTTTTAAAATTTTGTCATTTTGAGGATTAAAAGCCTTCAAACAAGGAAAGGGATTCTGGGAAGATGGTGGGTAGGAAGCAACTAGTAATTTGTCTCCCTTGCTAATTAGCATTTGTACCTGCAGAATGTGTCTGATATAACTGTTTTGGAACTCTGGAATTTATTAATATAAGGCTTGTAATTTCCGGGGAAGCCTTAAAGGGTAAATTGTGGCTAATTTCAGTCATTTTGAGGTCTTAGCACAGTACCAGATGCCCTTCCCTTAGCCTTAGCACTATGGAAGACACCTGTGCACGTTTCTGGACCATCTTGCACATAGCGTGTGCCAGGATGGACCGATAATACCTTGTCCTGTCCGTATTTGGGATCTGTGCTCTGAATGCTGATTGCTACTTCTGATTACAGAGGTGTGTCCAAAAGGTGGACAGCTGTTGTTATACTACACCCTGTTGCACATGTCCCTGGCTTTTCAGCTGAAGTGACTTCTAGAGGATTTAAAGAGCTAGTATGTCCTTCTCCCTTCACATTACTCTTTTTTCCCCTTGTTGGGGCCTAGACACTGAAAAATAGGTCATTAAAGATGTGAGTGTGATCTGGTTGACTAAGCACGTGTCCCTGTACTCCCTCAGGGCTCTGTGTGCATCCCTCCCAAAACTGTGTGCTAGCCGGGCTCAGTGGCGCACACCTGTAATCCCAGCACTTTGGGAGGCTGAGACAGGAGGATCGCGAGTTCAAAGCCAGCCTCAGCAATGGCAAGGCACTAAGCAACTCAGTGAGACCCTGTCTCTACATAAAACACAAAATAGGGCTGGGAATGTGGCTCAGTGGTTGAGTACCCTGGAGTTCAATCCTGAGTAACAAAAAACAAAAACAAAAAAAACAAAAAAAAACCTGTGTGCTCTATTGGAGAGGACAACCTCCTCCATAGACGAGACTACTCTTAAGTAGCTGCACTCCTCTGCTGGAATCTTCATACAAGCGCTTGTGGTTTATTTGGAGGACAACATAGGATAGTCAACCTACCAGGGCTCCACACACATCCAAATGAGGTCCTGCATGTGAGAACATCGAAAAGCAACTGCATATAAGAGGAAAATCAGAAAATGACTATGCAGCCAGGCACTGTGGTACACACTTATAATCCCAGCTACTCAGAGGCTGAGGCAGAAGGATTGCAAGTTCAAGGCCAGCCTTAGCAACTTAGTGAGATCCTGTCTCAAAACAAAAAGTATAAAGTATTGGTGATGTGGCTCAGTGGTAATGTGCCACTGGGTTTGATCCCTAGTGGCACAAAAACAAACAAAAAAAGAAAGTGTTCACATCCTAGAAAAAGTGTAGACTCAGAAAAGATCTTAGAAGAACTTAAATTTATACCTCAGGCTGCTCTTTGGCACAGAGTCTACTTACAATAGCAAACAGTCACAACAATAAGACAAAAACAACAATCACACAACACCAAAAGTAATAACAAAACCTGCAAAATTCTGGGAAAGGATAGAGTTTGATTTTTTTCCCACATTTTTTATTGGTGCATTATAATTGCATATAATGGTTGGATTTGTTGTTAGGTAGTGTACATGCACACAGTGTGACAACGTAGTGCGCATGCACACAGTGTAACAGTACAGCTTTGCCAGCATCACTCCACAGCACCTTCTGCCTCCCTCTCCGCCTCCTACTCCTTAGTCCTTTTCTCCACGGTTCTATCTCCCTTTGATTTTCATGAGATCCACCTTCACCTTTCTTTTCTTTTTTCCTCTCTAGCTTTCATATATGAGAGAAAACATATGACCCTTGACCTTATGAGTTTGACTTCATTCCGGTAACATAATGGTCTCTAGTTCCACCCATTTTCCTGAAAATGCCCAAATTTCTTTCTTTCTTTTTCTTTCTCTTTGTTTTTTTTTTTGTTTTGTTTTTTTGGGTACCAGGAATTGAACCCAGGAGCTCTTAACCACTGAGCCACATCTCTAGCTCGTTTTTATATTTTATTTTGAGACAGGGTCTTGCTAAGTTTCTTGGGGCCTCATTAAGATGCTGAGGCTGGCTTTGAACTCATGTCCTCCTCCTCTAGCCTCCTGAGCGAGTGAGATTACAGGCATGTGCCACGCTGTACAGCTTCTTCTTCTTTTTTTTTAATGGCTGAATAAAACTTCATTGAATATATACACGTTTTCTTTCTTTTTTAAAATTTTTTTTTAGTTGTAGATGGACACAGTATCTTTATTTTATTTATTTTTATGTGGTGCTGAGGATCGAATCCAGTGCCTCACGCATGCAAGGCAGGTGCTCTGCCACTGAGTGACAGTCCCAGCCCTATATACACATTTTCTTTATCCATCCTCCATTCATTGATGGATACCTAGGCTGCTTCATAGTTTGTTGTATGTAGGTATGTATGTATCACTGTAGTATGATGACTTTAATTTTTTTTTTAATATTTTTTTAGTTGTTGATAGATCTTTATTTTGTTCATTTATTATTCATATGTGGTGCTGAGGATTGAACCCTGTGCCTCACGCATGCTAGGCAAGTGCTCTACCACTGAGCTACAGCCCCAGCCCATGACTTTAATTCTTTAGGATAAATACCAGTGAGTGGCATACCTGGGTCATATGGGGGTTCCATGCCTAGTCTTTTGAGGAGTCTCCACACTGATTTCCATAGTGGTTGTACTAATTTATAGTCCCACCAACAGTGTAAAAGTATAGAATCTGATTTTCTGAAGGACCATATTATTAGATTCAAATGCTAGTTTTCAGCAACCACAAAAATCACCAGATATACAAAGAAACAAGAAAATGTGCCTAAAGGGGAAAAGTAAACCAACAGATACTGTCCCCAGGAAAAAACAGATAATGGACCTAGACAAAGATTTACAACAGTTGTCTTAAAGAAGCTCCAAGAACTAGGGGTTGGGGATATAGCTCAGTTGGTAGACTGCTTGCCTCACATGCACAAGGCCCTGGGTTCAACCCTAGTACCACAAAAAAAGAAAAAATGAAGAAGAAGAAATAGCTCAAAAAAATAAAGGAAGGTATAGAGAAAGATTGGAAAATGATGTATAAATGAAATTAAAATATGAAGAAAGAGAAAACCAAAAAAACTCTAGAGCTGAAAAATACAATGACTGAAATAGAAAAAGTTGACTAGAGGGTTTTAAAGGCAGATTTGAGCAAGCAGAAGAAAGAATCCATGAACTTAAACCAGAATGATTGAAATTATCAAGCCTGAGGAACAAAAAGAAAAATATTTAAAGAAAAGTGGACAGAGTTTAGCCTTGGCACACTCCTGTAATCCCAGAGGCTCAGTAGGCTGAGGCAGGAGGATTGTGAGTTCAAAGCCAGCCTCAGCAACGGTGAGGTGCTAAGCAACTCAGTGAGACCCTGTCTGTAAATAAAATACAAAATAAGGCTGGGGATGTGGCTCGAGGGTCAAGTGCCTCTGAGTACCCACCCCAAAAGAAAAGTGGACAGAGCTTAAGGGCCCCATGGAACATCATGCAGACTAACATACATATGGTGGGAGCTACGGGAAGGGAGGAGAAAATATCTGAAGACATAGGACTGATGCTTTCCTAAATTTGGGAAAAGACACAAATATAAGCATCCAAGAAGTTCACTGACTTCTTACTCCAAGTAAGGCAAGCTTAAAGAGACCCATACCATGATGTATTTCAGTGAAACTTCCAAAAGTCAAATCAGAGAGAAACTTGAAAGCAGCAAGAAAGAAATGACTCATTGCATGCAAGGGATCCTCAATACAATGATAAGCAGATTTCTCACCAGAATCACTGGGACCAGAAGGCAGTAGGCTGATAATATTCCAATGCTAAAAGAAAAAATTTGTCAACTAAGAATCTAGTACATGGCAAAACTGTGCTTCAGAAGTGAAAGAAATGTTAAGACATGATCAGATAATAAAAACTAAGGGAGTTCATTGTCATTGGACATGCACTGCAAGAAACGCTGAAGGGACTCCTGTAGGGGGATACAGAAGGCCATTAGACAGCAACTTGAAGCCTTATGAAGACATAAAGCTCTCAAAGATGAATGCACAGGAAAGCACAAAAGCTACTAATGGTTTACAACTGCATTTTTTGTTTTCTATATAATTTAAGAGACCAAAACATTGAGGAGGAAAAAATCCAAATCATCTAAAATCTGGTTGTTATCCTAATGTGGCCTGTAATCCTATATTTTGTTTTCTACAGAATTTAAGATTAATACATTTTAAATAATTACTACTTTATGTTTTGAAGCACAGATTTGTATTGGGTATCGTCAATTTTTGCCTCTTGTTTCCTGCATTGCTATTCTTGCATTTTGTTTTGTAATTTTGTGACATCAACAGCCAAAAGAGGCACTGACTGTATGTTATTGAAAGAGTTTTGTATACTATTGAAATTAAACTATATAAATTCAGTTTAGAATGCTACGTCTTTAGGATATTGAATGTAATCACCATGGTAACAATAAAGAAAATCACTATAGAATATACACAAAAGGAGATGATAAAGGAATTTAAATGAACTAAAATCAACTAAACACAAAAGGAGACAGTAATGCCCATAATCCCAGCTGCATGGGAGGCTGAAGCAGGAGGATCACAGGTCAAAGTCAGCCTTATTAGCAATTTAGGGAGACACTGCTTCAAAATAAAAAAACAGGGCTGGAGATGTAACTCAGAAGTAGAACACCCTTGGGCTCAATCCCTAGTACCACAAAACAAAACGCAAGAATAGCAATGCAGGAAACGAGGCAAAAACCAAGCAGAAAATAACAGGGTTGGCCAGGATGTAAGAAATTGGAACCCTTATGCCTTGTTAGTACAAGTGCTGTACTGTGGTACAGCTGCTTTAGAAAACAGTATGGTGGCTCCTCAAAACATTAGGAGTAGAATTACCAGAAATTCCATGTGGCTATAACCCAGTGGAAAGGAGAGCAGGATTTCAAAGAGATTTGTACAGACATGTTCATAGGATTATTCATAAGAGCTAAAATGGATAAGATGAATGGATAAGCCAAATGTGGTATCACATACAAGGGAATATTGTTCAGCCTTAAAAATGAAAGAAATTAGCCGGGCGCA
>PVHX01026674.1:0-20437 GCA_004024805.1 Geosciurus inauris
CATGCATGAGGCCCTGGGTTCGATCCTCAGCACCACATACTGAGCAATAAAAAAAAAATATAAAGACATTGTGTGTCCATCTACAAAAAAAAAAAAAATTTAAAAAAAAATTTCTTAAAAAAAAGAAAACTTGGAATAGAATCACCATTTGACCCAGCTTTCCCACTCCTCAGTCTATACCCAAAGGACTTAAAAACAGCATACTACAGTGACACAGCCACTTCAATGTTTATAGCTACACAATTCACAATAGCTAAACTGTGGAACCAACCTAGATGGCCTTCAATAAATGAATGGTTAAAGAAACTGTGATATATATATATATATATATATACACACACATATATATGTATATATATATAAAATAATTCCATTTATTATAAATGGAATTATTACTCAGCATTAAAAGAGAATAAAATTATGGCATCTGCAGGTAGATGGATGGAGTTAGAGAATATCATGCTAAGCAAAATAAGTCAATCCCCAAAAACCCAGATACCAAATGTTTTCTCTAATAAGTGGATGCTAATCCATAATGGGGGGGGCATGGGGTGAGTGGAGGAACTTTGGATGGGGCAAAGGGGAGGGGGAAGGGAACATGAGGGTAGGAAAGATGGTGAAATCAGATAGACATCATTACCCTTTACATGTATGATTGCATAAATGGTGTGACTACTTCATGTACGACCAGAGAAGTGAAAAACTCTGCTTCATTTGAGTACAATGAATTGAAAAGCTTTCTGCTGTCATGTATAACTAATTAGAACTAATAAAAAAAAAGCAAGAAATGAAAAAAATAAAAATAAAATAAAAAGATCTGGGGATATAGCTCAGTGGTAAAGCATCCCTGAGTTCAATCCCCAGTAACCCCCTCAAAAAATGTTGATGTTTTTAAAACAATGGGAAAATTGAACACTGTTTATTTGATAATATTTAGGAATTTATGTTACAATTTTAGATATAGTAATGATCTTGCAGTTGTTTTCTTAAAAAGAGCTTTTGTCTTCTAGAGAAATATACTTCAAATATGTAAAGATGAAATGATATGATGTCTGTAATTGCGTCAAAATAATACAAAAAGGGAATGGACAAGAAGAGAGATGGGACAGAATTGATGGATATTGGGGCTAACTATGAGCACAATGAGATTCATCGTGCCATTCTGTCTACTTCTATGTAAAGTTCTTTTATGTAAAATTAAAATTCTCCACAATTCAAAGTAAAAAGCCAAAAGGCCCAAAATAAAATAAAATAAAATATTCCTTGTGGGCTGAGGTTGTGGCTCAGTGGCAGAGTACTTGCCTCGCACATGTGAGGCACTGGGTTCGATCCTTAGCACCACATAAAAATAAATAAACAAAAATAAAGACACTGTGTCCATGTATAACTAAAAAATATTTTTTTAAAAAATCTTCGTTGTAATTCTAATTTTCATATGAGTATGTGGGACTAGACAAGTACTAACTACTAAGCACACTAGTGGAAAAGTTGTCATTTTCTTTATGCCTACGAATTAATGTATATTCACATATACATTTAGTCTTACATTTACCATCTGTCATCAAGCAAGTGTCACTAAACAGGGATGGGCACCTGGGTTCCATTTTGCTCGTTCTACTGACATTTTTGTGGTTTCAACATGCAGTTCATATTTCACACTTTCAATTGCAAATGGTGATTTTGTCTGCTCCTAGGGTAGTGGTATGAGAGTCATTGGAAAAACATTTAAAATAACTTAGCATTATGCAGTACGAAGGAAAAAGTTTGGGGACCAGAGCTGATTTTATTTAAGAGCTGTTATTACTCCTGTGTCTGTCGTTGATTATTGTGTCATGTAAAGTTGGGCAAATTGGGCAAGTCATTTCACTTGGTTAGTCCTCAGTTTATTTACCTGGAAATGAAGTGCCAAGGCTGTTCTTCAAGGTCCTTTAAGCTCCAACACTACATAATTACATTAAAGTTTATTATAGAACATTTTAAAAGCTTATCATATAAAATATATTGCTTCTTTTCTCATACAACATGATAGCCTAAACAGTATAATTTAAATATCTTCTTTTTTTGTTTTTTTGTTTATGTTTATAAAAATGATTCTTAATCAGTCTTTCAAGAATAAGGAAAACAATATTTAAACGATATTTAGCAAAAAGTGACAGAAGTTAATATAGGATAATCAGACTTATATAATTATAATCAGATCATCAGACTGGGTATCAAACTGAAAGTATATGAAAACATAGTAATTAAATTGCTCCTATTAATCTCCATAATCATCAGAAAAAAAATGAAAGAAACATTAGGCTAAAATAAAACTATAACATAATAATTGAAAACTAAAAGAAATTGTGATGATAGCAACATAACTATATATAATAATGGTAGTTTATAGTTATTTCACTCTTCCTAAAATATAGTAAGCATCATTCTATGGAGCTTCCATGTATTTAACTTGTTTGATTTTCATAACAATCCTGTAAGTGACTATTATTATTTTCCTCATGTCTAAGATCCTCATCTCTGACCTTTGCCCAAGGTCATAGAGCCAGTTTACCTCTAAAGTATTTTGTGAGGATAGATAATATTTGTGAAATAGTATGTTTGAAAATGCTTTGTACAGTGTTAGGTGCCAAACAGATGATGAATACTATTTTTATGATTAAGGGAAAGATTAATTGTCCTGAATGTATTTAATTATGTAAAATGAAAAAGAACAATAAAATATTTTAAATTTTTGGAAGATGGCATATCTCTAAATAAAATATAAAATAGGGGTGGGGATGTGGCTCAATGGTTGAGTGTCCCTGAGTTCAATCCCTGGTACCCCAAAAAATAAAATAAAAAAAGACCAATTATTTTAAATATTGGAAGAAAGGTGAATAATAACTGGATTATTTGATGATATTAAGGAATTACTATTGATTTTTCAATGAAATACAGTATTGTGAGGTTATATTTTTAGGCCTTATCTATTAGCCAAATAGACACATTTATACATGAAATACTATAATGTTTATGTTTATCACCAAAGAGTTCAGTGTGGAACAGAAGGTACAAATAAAACAAAACTGGTCATGTGTCAATTGTTGAAACCAGGTGATATGTTCATGGGATTTTATTATAATGCCCTCTCTATTTTTATATATTTGTTAATTTTGCTATAATAAAAAAGTCAAGGAGGCTTGGGGTTGTGGCTCAGTAGTAGAGCACTTGCCTTGCATGTATGAGGCACTGGGTTCAATCCTCAGCACTACATAAAATAAATAAATAAATGTATTGTGTCCATCTACAACTAAAAAAAAAATTTTTTAAAAAGACAAGGAAAGGAAGAGAAACAAGTTTCACCAGTTATTTTATAGAGCCCAGTTCCTGTAATTTCAGCTACTAGGGAGGGTAAGGCAGGAGGACCACAGGTTCAAGGCCAGTCTGGGCAACTTAGACCTTGCCTCAAAGTCAGCTTTTTTTATTTTTTAAAGTCTAGCTCAGTTGTAGATTGTTTGACTAGCACAGCACAAGGCCCTGGATTTGATCCCCAGCACCGGGGGGGGGGGATTTTAGAGCAGAAAATATCCATATAAAATTAAAAATAATACAGCTCAGTTTTGTTTTCTATATGAAAAATACATTGCAAGGTGCTCTTTTTTTAAGAGCATATATATTTTTTATTTTTCAAAAAAGTCAGAACCCCTAGAGATGTTGGGTTTTGTTTTCGTTTTTGTTTGTTTTGTTTTTTCCTCTCTCTTTAGGAATAAAGAACTCAAGAAAATCTACATAAATTAATTTGTTATTTAACAAAACCATTCACTGAAAAACATAAGTGCTGAGTGTCTTGCTGTGTATATTTGTGAAATTTTAGTTACAGTACAAAATAGAGCTGGGGATACTAGGGCTGCCCTCATAAAGCAATTAGAAATAAGAACAGGGTGATACTGTAACAAAGCTAGTTAGCTGCTCATCAGCTTTGGGCTTGCTTTCTTAGAGTGGTTCAGAGAATGCAGATCATCAGCCAGGGGTACATTTCCAAGCACAAGGTGGAGCCCTGTGCCTAGTTCTCACCAGCAAAAGTACTGTGACATGTCACTTCTGGACCAACTAGCTAAGAAGCAGATGTGCCTTCTCTACTCTCTCTCCAGCTTCTAGCTGAATGTCGCTGCTCTGACCAACTCTGGAAGCTTTATGTTGAAGGTGGCAGAGTCTCCCTCACCCTGGGTCCCTAGGGCAGAAGAAAGCACAGCTTCCTCCACAACACTACTATCAGTGAACATGAATATAACTTCTCTGGTGTTAAGCCACTGACATTTGGGTTTTTACAGTTTCTAAAGACTACAGAAATGTGTCAATTGCTAGGTAGGTCACTGCTGTGTATGTTCAAAAGTGAGAGGTCACTGCAGCTAAAAAAAAAAAAAAAATTACAACATGCTTCATGGAGTTGATGGAACTTGAGCTGGATTTTGAACTAACAGTTATAAGGACTAAATGGACAGAAGGAGGCATACCAGAATAAGCAAATACAGCTGGAATTCACAGCAACTGGAGGAAGTAAGACCAATCTGATGAGCAAGCACAGTTTGGGGGGAATGAGAAAAAAGGATGAAAAGGCAGGATGAGGTCAGAATATGGAGATCCTTGAGAATTTAGTACCTGATTCAACAAAACCATTCAAACTTCTGGAGTAAATGGATGTCTGATAAAGGTCTATATTGGGAAAATTAGTGACACAAAAGCATGCAGGATGGATTTGAAGGAAAAAGATTAGTCTGGGTGACTAGCTAAGAGGATGCTGTGGTAATTCAGTTTTGATATGATTAGAGATTATATATATACATATATATGTATATATATGTATACACGCACACACACACACACACACACAAACAGTGGAAAGGAAAGGATAAAAGCAAGAATCTACTTATCATGCAAATCCATAGGGCTTGACAACAATAACCAAACATCTATTCAATCAGAAGATGGATATCTTATACTAACTCCTAGAACTCTGAGTTCTATTATTTGAGGTATATTATTTAATTTCTTAGATCCATGTCTTTTCTGCAAAATGAGAGGATAGAACAAAGTTGAACCCAAAGTTCTTTCCATCTGTAAAAATCCTATAGTTATAAAGTCATGGAGGAAAAAATAAAGCAATGTAAGTACTCAGTAGGAAGAGAGGAAGGAGAGCATTTCAATGCATGGTGTGGCTGAAACATAGTTTATTTAAACCAGTCTCTGGAAGTGAATGCTTGGATTGTTACCAATCTTCCAAATTACAATGTAGCAATGAATGATACAAAAGTTCTTTAACTCTCCTAGATTTTCAGTTTGGTTTTAAGAACTGAACTCTGAATATGATAACTTAAAATGGTTACACTAGTTGCAGTATTAATTCTCTCTTAGAGATGAAGATAACTCTAAAATTTATTTCCTGGTTTGGTGATGTATAGAAAATGTGAATATATTTTGGAAGAAAAATGATGGCTTCACAAATTTATAGTATTCTCATAAACTTTATTATTACCATCAATCACAAATAATACTAATTACTTTTTCCCTAGATAACTATGTATAAAGTAAAACAAAAATGTTTATTGGGTTTTTATTTCCTTTTTTTTTTTTACAATTACTCTTACTTTTGTTTAATTTTTTATTACTTTACAAACAGATCCCTAGATAAAACTAATGTTAATGTTTTAAACTAGGAAAGTGAGCACTATTTTCCATCAATGAAAATAACCAGTGATAAGGACAAATAGCACAGTCCTTGAAACTCATGAGTTTTCCAGCACTCCACTACATCTTTGCTATAGCATCCAAGAAAGATTCACCCAGCCGATATTTATGTCACAAACTCATAAGAATCTTTGGACAACCTATTCGGACATTGCTCAGCATAGGTTCACTTATGCTACAGAATGAAGGTCAATATAGATGAAAGCAAAAGAGAAATGGTTTCACAAACATGCATCTGACAAGAGATTGGTATCTAGGACGTACAAAGAGCCTCTATAACTCAACAAAAACCCAACCACCCAATAAAAAGTAGACAAAGATTTTGAACAGACATTTCACAAAGAATGCCTATTAAAGGTTATTATAAGCATATGGAAAAAAATGAACACATCATTAGTTATCAGGGAAATGCCAATGAATGCCACAATGAGGTATCATTATACACCCACCAAAAAAATGAGCATTCAAAAGACTGACCGCACCAAATGTTGGCAAGAATGTGGAGCCACCAGAACTCTCATGCATTACTGCCTGTAGTGTAAAATAGCATACTCATTTTGAAGAATAGAGCTGGTAGTCTCTTATAATATCAAGCTACACATATCCTGTGACCCAGAAATTCCAGTCTAAATATTATTTATCCATATGTCCACAAAAATGCTTGCATTTAAGTGCTCTTAGCAGCTCTATTCCATGGCCACAAACCACTCAGTTGTTCAATAGGAGGATGGAGAGACCATTTGGCATAATCTTACAACAGATAAAAAGGAATTGTTGGGGGCTGGGGTTGTGGCTCAGTGGGAGAGCGCTTGCTTATAAGGCACTGGGTTCGATCCTCAGCACCACATAAAAATAAAAATAAAAAGTATGTGTCCACCTGCAACTAAAAAATATATATTAAAAAAAGGAACTATTGGTGCAAACAACAATGTGGGTGAGTCTCAAAAAGCATAAAGCTAAATGATAGAAGTCTTATTTAAAAAGGCATATACTTTATGATTCTATTTGTGAAAAGTTCTAGAAAAAACAAAACTAATATATGGTAGAAAAATATTAGAACATTGGTTGTCTGGTGTGGGGATGGCTGGAAAGGGGCTTGAGGAAAGCTTCTGGAGTGATAGCAATGATCTATGTCATGAGAGGGGTTTCATTTTATGCAGATATAGATATTTGTTAAAACTTAGCGCATGGTAAGCTTAATATTTTTATAGATCATTGTATGTCCGTATGACCTAAGGAAAGAAAAAGAACTGTAAACCAATATAAAAATCTTATGATACACACACTGAAGCCTTTACTATTAAGTATACTAATATCTGCAACTTATTGCATTAAAAAAAAAACTAAGTTGGATTGATGGACGGGTGAAAGAAGAGATAAATGCATAGTTGGGTAATAAACATAGTAAAATGCTCATTGTAGAATATGTATTGGTGGGTATGCATATGTTCACTGTATAATTATTTCAACTTTTCAGTATGTTTGGAATCTATCAAAATAGAATATTGAGTAGTGAAAGAAAAAAATGAGATTTCTTCATTTCTTACCATAATGCCTAATCAGAAGATAATAACAAAAAACATTTCAAACAGCTAGCAGAAAGGATTCTGAAAGTTTTCGCTACAAAGAAATTGTAAATGTTTAACCTGATTTCAACATTACACCAAGTATACATATATCAAAATATTACATGGTACCCCATTAGTATGTATAGTTTATGGTTTTATTTATCAGTTTAAGGATTGATAAGGAAAATGAATGAAGTCCTCATGATTAAAAAAAGAAGATAATTGGCGATTGACAAAAATAAAAGTGAAAGCAATAGGAAAATAGAGATTTGGCTATAAGATGAGTTTAGCCAACATTTATTAGGCTCCTGACTTCCAAAAGTGTGAATGGATTTTTAAAAAAGATATTAAATTTAACAAAGGTGTTTAGAATGTGGGCACTAATGTCAGGTATCCATTGTTAAGGGGTAGGTCTGAAGAAAACTGCCCAGTGGAATAAAGGAAAGGATGCTGAATTAAAGAGTGAAGAGAAAAAGAATGAAGAGAACAAAACGCACATTTTCATTGTGACCAATTTCATAAGGAAGCAAAATGGCCAGTCTCAATCTTTATAACCACATTTTCATATTCCCATTTAAGTGCTTCAGTGAGATTTTGTACACTATTTAAATACTTCTAATCAAAATGATTGTGACACATAAGTAGTCCCATTCATCATTTCAGTATCTGTCAAAACAGTAAGCACAGTAAATGTGACTGGAAGTTACACTTCACAAAATTAAAGAGAAAATATTTAGTTGATAGGATTCAAGTTGGCAGAGAAAAGAAATGTTATATCTAATAGTTAATGCCTCAGGGACTGAGGGAAAAGATATCTTCATTAGTAGTATACACACCTGTTCGTAATGAAGTATTTGTAGCATACATTTCTCAAAATAGATTTTCTTTGAACCTTAAACGTCGAACTGTGCTATGTCCCATAGGATATTGCAGAGTGGCCTATTTTCACTAGTTAATCCCAGACCTAAATACTAATCTTTTACCTCACCTGTTAGAAAATAATTTAAATAACTTTATTTATTGCAGAACTAGACATGCACTGATATGACTTTTATGGTCCCTGACCTAGCAGAGAATGGGAAGTGTCAGAAGTATGAAATAAATGCAGACTGGTGCTGATAAGGAGTTATATTCTAAGCCAGAAGCACAGTCTTGGTTGAGCCGCTATTTTGCAGACTCTTTTAATTCTATAAAAAATTAAATAAAGAAGAAAATTACTTGTATTATTGAACTACAATTGTCTGCAGTCTGTAAATGTAAAGAATCTTAAATCAATGAACTTAATCAATTCAGCACATTTTCATTCCTTTTTCAAGATGGAAATTCAATACCCTATCATTACAACCTTGACCACTGTCCTGACAATCTTGACTGCAGTATTGACAATTGCTGTTGCAATCTTTCAAAAAACACTGCTAGAATTTCACCTACTTAATCTCATTCAAATGTAAATTCCTTTAAAAAGCTATCTTATTTGTTTCTCTGTTATTAAAAGTTGTCAAGAGGCAGGCACAGTGGTGCTCATCTATAATCCCAGAGACTCAGGAGGCTGAGCAAGAGGATCACCAAGCTCCCAGCCAGCTTCAGCAATTTAGCAAGACACTCAGCAACGTAGCAGACCCTGTCTCAAAATAAAAATAGAAAGGCTGGGGATGTGGCTCAGTGGTAGAGTGTTCCTGCATTCGATCCCCAGTAACAAACAGTTCAAGATATATTTGCCAAGTGAGTTTCTGTAAAATAATCCTTAATCTAGAAAAACCTCAGATATGACATTCTGAAAAGTGATTTTACTTGCCACTTAAAGCAAATGAATTATACTTTGCCTTCTACAGTTTCACTGGACTGGGCTGGTGCTGTAAAGTGACCCAGAGCTAGAGCCAGTGTGAGGAGTTATAAGGTGACTAGGTGGGCTTGTGAGAGGTGCGAAGAGCCTTAGCATATGCATGCTGGCTCACTGTGAGGGCACTTCCACTGGCTGTGCAGTGGAGACCTAGATACCCAGGCTTCAAATATCTGGGAGAAGAACAATGTTTTCCTCTCTACTTCCTTTTTAAGAGTATATAGCCAGACAAAAACAAACATGAAGACCAATGGAACAGAATAGAAGACACAGAGACAAACCCACATAAATACAGTTATCTCATACTAGACAAGGGCACCAAAAACATTCATTGGAGAAAAGATAGTCTCTTCAACAAATAATGCTGGGAAAACTGGAAATCTATATGTAACTAAATGAAATTAGACTCCTATCTCTCACCCTGTACAAAACTCAACTCAAAGTAGATCAAGGACCTAGGCATTAGACAAGAGATCCTGTGCCTACTAGAAGAGAAAGTAGGCCTAAATCTACATCATGTCAGCTTAGGAACCAACTGCCTCAATAAGATCCCTAAAGCACAAGAAGTAAAATCAAGAATCAACAAATGGGATTGTATCAAACTAAAAAGCTTCTTCAAGGCAAAGGAAACAATCAAGAATGTGAACAAAGAGCTACAGAATGGGAGAAAATCTTTACCACCTGCACCTCAGATAGAGCATTAATCTCCAGGATATACAAAAAACTTAATAACAAAAACCAAATAATCAATAAATGGACAAAGGAACTGAACAGACACTTCACAGAAGAAGAAATATGAATGAAAATATGAAAATGCTCAACATCTCTAGCAATTAGAGAAACACAAATTAAAATTACACTGAGATTCCATCTCACTCCAGTCAAAATGGCAATTATCAAGAGTACAAGTAAAAATATATGTTGGTGAGGACATGGCAAAAAAGGTACTCTCATACATTGCTGGTGAGACTGCAAATTGGTGCTACCAATCTGGAAAGCTGTATGGAAATTCCTTAGAAAACTTGGAAAGGAACCACCATTTGACCCAGTTTCCCACTCCTCAGTCATACCCAAAGGAGTTAAAATTAGCATACTACAGTTACACAGTCACATCAATGTTTATAGCAGCTCAATTCACAATAGCCAAGCTATGGAACTAACCTTGATGTCCTTCAACAGATGAATAGATAAAGAAAATGTGGTATATATACACAATGGAATATTACTCAGCCATAAAGAAGAATGGAATTGTGGCATTTGCCAGTAAATGGATGGATGGAACTGGAGAATATGCTAAAGGAAATAAGCCAGTCCCAAAAAACTAAAGGCCAAATGTTCTCTCTCTCTCTGATATGTGGATGCCTTAGCTTACCACAACAAGGAAGGTGGGAAGGGGAAGAATAGAATTCCATTGGATTAGACAAAGGGGAATGAAAGGAAGGATAGTAGAATTAATTGGACATAACTTTCCTAGCTTTGTATTTGAATATACACCCAGGGTAACTCTGCATCATGTATAACCACAAGAATAGGATCCTAATTAGAATACATTATACTTCAAGTATGTATAATATGCCAAAGTACATTCTACTATCATGTATATCTAAAAAGAACAAATAAAAAGGGGCTGGGGCTATGGCTCAGCGGTTGAGCGCTTGCCTCGCATGCGTGGGGCACTGGGTTCGATCCTCAGCACCACATAAAATAAATAAAGATATTGTGTTCATCTACAACTAAACAAAATAAAAAAAAAAAAGAACAAATAAAAAGAAAAAAAAGAATATATAGCTGGGAGTGGTGGTACACACCTATAATCCCAGCAGCTCAGGAGGCTGAGGTGGGATCACAAGTTCAAAGCCAGGCTCAGCAACTCAGTGAGGCCTTAAGCAACTTAGTGAGACCATGTCTCAAAATAAAATATAAAAAGGGCTAGGGATGTGGCTCAGTGGTTAAGCACCCCTGGGTTTAATCTTCAGTACCAAAAAGAAAAAAATATATATATATATATATATATATATTTGAAAGAATTACTGAGCCCTTTCTTGTCAAAGGAGATAAGGAAGATGTTTATTTCCAAATGCAGAATGAAAACATCTTCTTTCTCTGTTATTAATGGTGTGCGTCTGGCTTTTCCTAGTCAGTAGGGATATAGAGAGAATGGTACAAAGAATGACATTTTAAAAGCAGGTGGGGACAGGATGAGAGCCGGAGGTAAGAAGCCCCAGGCCACAGAGGAGGTGCAGGACCTGCAGAATGAGATAAGGATGATTAGGAAGTGCTCTGTTTTACATGTATTTGAAAAATTACTGTGCATAATAGAGTAATTTCTGTCCCACTGTGCTAAAATTCGGTTGAGGAACCAAAGGGAAAAAATACTCAGGCCAGGGAGCCTGTGTCCTAAGGAACTATCTCCTAACATCAATCCAAAGACACAACCTGCCATAATGTCCAGACTTACTTTACTTAGCAGCTGTCCACAGAACAGCCAGCTATGACTTTAAGACTAGTTTTACCTAGTAACTGCAACCACTCACCGACCAGTTAGCCAACTCTTACATAACAGCACAAGTGCCAATGAGCTTCCTTCTAAAACACTTCACATAACTTTTCTTTTTCTGGATAAAATGCTAACCTTTCATATGTCCCTTAGATAGCTCAGAAGCCACCTTGACCTGTGCATATGTTCCTAGGATTGCAGTCCTATTGTCTATTCCCAGACACCACCCCTCTTATTGGAGACTGGTCTCTATAGTTTTGTTTGCACCTTACTACCACTTCACGAAATAGTTACCATTATAATCCCTTGGAGGCAGACAAAGAAATTGAATATAAGAAAAGTAATTTGCATTAGTTCATTAGGTAGTCAATAGCAGAATCAGAAATCAAATTCAAGACTCCAAGCCCAGTGTTTAGCCCTCGCTCTACAGAAACAGACCTGAGCCTGAGTGCCCAGGGAAGCTTCCCAAAGGAATTGGGATTTATGATGGACTGTAAAGGTGTTAAGGATTGCATAAACATGGAGAAACAGGGACAGCTTTCTGTGGAAGGAAGAGCAGAAGTAAAAAAAAGGGGGGTGCTGGGGTTATGGCGCAGTGGTAGCGTGCTCGCCTAGTGTGCGTGATGCACTGGGTTCGATCCTCAGCACCACATAAAAATAAAATAAAGATATTCTGTCCACCTAAAACTAAAACTAAATATTAAAAAAAAAACAGAAGTAAGAATGTTTCTTGGTAAACAGTAAGAGAACAGGCCTAGCTGGGTTAATGGGTATATTCCAACATGAATAACACTGTGTAGCTCATAGCATATTGGTATCCACCTCGTGGGTCTTCAAAACCATCTTTTCCTGCAGAAATTGAAGATCCAAAAGGATAAGTGAAAGCGACATTTCCATCACAGAGCCTTTATAAATACCGCTCCTCCTGCCTGGAAAGCACTCCCCACCCCCTCTTTGTCTCGTTAACTTCTTCCTGTCCATCAGCTTCCAGTTCAACCTTGACCTCCTAAGAGTGCCTAGGCTGACTTCCTCTGCCTGGCTCAAATCCTGCCCAAGTGTATGCATTTGTTGAACCACGTACCTCTCATTTATAGCATTTATCATTATTTTAATAGTCTATTTATTATTATGAATACATGCAAGAAGAATAAATAACTGAATAAAAAAATCCGCTGAATGGAGGTCTGCCTAGAGCTGTTGCTCACATATTCCCATTATGAATACACTATTTACAAAAGGTAAAACTGAAAGATTGAGGCTATATTACCTGAAAAAGAAAACTTAGGGGAAGGAAGACGACAGCTGTCTTCAAAAAGAAGGATTAGACATATTCTACATTGCTCCAAAGACATATGGAGTGAAAGTTCAGGGAGGCAGACTTCACCACAGGGTAAGGAAGTGAAATATGTAACGATAAGACCTGTCCAAATATGAAGTGGGATATGAAATAGGCTGTCCAAAGAGGTGAGCAAACAATGACAAGAGGAACACCTGTCAGGGTGTGGAGGAAATTCCTGTTCTGGTCAGGAAACTTTTAGCCACTTGGGCCTTTCCAAGTCTAATATGCTTTTCTATGTCTGAGAGAGACTTGAAAACAAAATTAAATTTGATTTCAACTGACCTCAAGAGGAGAGTACAGCAATGAATAATTGTTCTTATGATGCCCATTAATGTTGGGCACTCTAAGAAATACATCTGCATTTGTGGGTGGCCACTTCTGTGCCTGTGGATGAAGTCTTTGAGAGCCAACATTCCAGTGGTAGTTAAGGCTGTGCAGCTGCCACTGTGACTAAACAGGGAACACTCCAGCATACAAGGGAAAACTCCCGGGTCATTCCCCCTCCTCCAAGCAGAATCTCTCCCCTTCCATGCCCCCCACCACTCCCACCTCCCATCCACTTTCACACAAACACATTTCTGCACTGGGAGCCGCCTCTCCGTGCTGAGGTCTCAGTGTGTGCTCAGAGGACGTATTCCAAACTTCTACTGCATGTTGTCCCTTTTCCCTGATACTTAAGGTTACCCCTACACTGAGCACAACTTCATAGCAATGTTACTGTCTCTCTTGCAAAAATCGAGATCATGAAAAAGACATCAAGAGAGAAGAACTAAAATCTTATTAGATTATTTCTTAAATTCACAAAAACAAAGAGCTTAAAAATTATGTGGAGACTGAAAACTAGGATTTCTGATTTGGAAACTGAGGCCTAATCATACAGATATTTTCATGGAGGTAAGTTTGCATGAGATCTCTGTTATTTTCAGCAAAGGCAGGCCTGGATCAATGATGACAGTTTTTCTATACAGTAATATGTTCTTAGTGTCAAATAACTGGTTTGCAAATTAAGAAATACAACTCACTTGGGAATCATCAACTCTAATAAATTGTAATGTTTTTAAAATTATAATTTATCATAGAACCAGAGAAATTAAAAGTTGTGCTGCATTTGTGTACAATGAATCAAAATACAGTCTTCTGTCATATATACCTACCTAATTCCAATAAATTAACTAAAAAATAAAAAATAAAATCATAATTCATCATTTATATTTCAAACCATAGTGCCCAATTTTCTGTATGATATTTGGTAATCCCATCATCAAACATTTATCGAACACCCCTGTGTGTCCAGCATTATCCAAAGCACTGAGTATAGGGAGGTAAACGAAAAGGATGTGATTGCTGATGTTTTGGACTTTATAATCTAATGTAGACAAAATAATAAGCACCAAATTAATACATGACTACAAATTGTGATGAATGATATGAAGTGAAATGGTCAGTAACAGACAATCCTAAATCATGGTGAGCTTGTCTGAGGAAGAGACATTTAGCAGAAATTAGGAATAAGTGAGAACTAACCTTACAAAGGATTACAGGACAAATATTCCTAACAATAGGCATATCCCAAAGCTCTGAGATACGGAAGAATTCAGTTTCTTCAAGAACCAGATAGAAGTCCAATACGAGGTGGGAAAGCCTGAGGAGCTACAGTATTTTATATAAAGGACTTGAGCATCTACAGAGCTTGAGGAACATGTTGAAGAAGTTGATGTTTACTCTCAGTGGAATGGGAAGCCCAAAAAGAGGGCCATGCCATTTACATTCCAAGAATGATGATTCAAAAAGCCAGACATGTGAAGAATGGAGTAGGTAGAGGCAAGAATCATGTCCTACTCTCTCTGAGCTCCCATTCACAGAAATGAAGACTTCTAATTTACAACCATATCAATGTGGCACATTTAGAGTTATTTCATTTCAATAATTTTTGTTTACAAGGCAACTCTTTTCCCAGGGAACATACTATTACTAAATGAATGAAAATTGAAATGTTTTGTATTATATGGTTGACAATATAAGTTCTAATGCACATTGAGAATGAAGACAAATTACTATTGGTAAGTAATTTGAGGAAGAAGTCAAAATACATGCCTTTTTATATAATGCATTTGGGACATCATCATGTTTTACAAACAGGGGAAATGACGCATTCCCCTGAGGATGCTGGGACAGAAACACAGCCAGAATTGGAAATTCTCCATTCTTGAGTATTTCTCTTTTTTGTTTTTGCTGTGGTTGCTCAGTACTATTTCTTCCTGTGGAGCACATAGGAGCAGCAGCCAGACTCCTGTCAAAAATGGACACTGTAGAGTGGGTCCTCTCTATCTGTGGCAGCATTTGGAGGTTCTGTATCTGTGGTTTCAGCCAACCTCTGATCTAAATTATTTGGGAAAAATTGCATCTTTATTAAACATGTACAGATTTTTTCTTATCATAATTCCCTAAACACTGCAGTATAACCACTATTTACATAGCATTGACACAGTATTAGATATTGTAAGTAACCTAGAGATAATTAAAAGCATATAAGAGGATGCACATAGGTTCTATGAAATACTACACTATTTTATATAAAGGACTTGAGCATCTTCAGATTTTGGTATCCTGGAGGGCTGTCTTGACCATCCCTCTGCCGATAGTGAGGGAGGACTGTATGTATAACTGGGTGATACACACTTTGAAAATAATGTGCTCTTTTCTTATTGCTCTGAGAACAGGACCCTTGCAATGGTTAGTTCAAAGTATTCATTTCAGGAAGGGGGACTGGAAATTAATACATCTTAAAGAAGGGATACAAAGACAAAAGTAATGCTCAGCTTCTGGCATTCAAAATAGGATTATGCAGGAATCTAGATTATTTTCCAAATATCTTCCCTCCTCTGTGCAACCAAGCTCACAGTGTTCTTTCTCACACTCTGTTTGCTCATGCTATATGATGTAGATAAGAGGATTCATGCTTTATGGTAGTAGGAGAATATATTAAGTCAAGTAAAAAGAAAGCTTGCCCCTTTCTAGTGCTGAGGAACTACAGAAAGAAGTGGGGGTCGGGGAGCAGGAAGAACACAAGAGAAAAGGAGAGTTAGTCGAATATATATTCTGATTTCCCCTTTCAAAGAATTGTATTAAATCCATGATTTTTCAAACTGCCTCACATCGCCTAGAGTGCTTGTTAAAACACAGTTGCTGGGCCCCACCTCAAGCATTTCTGATTCATTAAGTCTAGGACTTGCATTTCTGGCAAGTTCCCAGGTATTGCTAATACTGACCACACCTGAGAACCACATTGTTTAATGAATCAAAGTAAAACCAAGGACAAAGAAGTCTCTTTCCCTTGATTTTCATATAGTATCCAGGAAAGAGTTGATATCTACATGTGACCCCTTCTCAAACCTGGTGAGCAGTCGATTTTCCCCAATTCATACTACATCCCTTCTCCCTTTACACCAGGGCATCTTCTTAAGGAGAGACACAAGATGAGTGGGGACATCTCAGAGGCTGACCATTTTCATCCTAGAAAGACATGGGTCTGTTTAAATTACCAATCTAACTACTCTTGAACCATATTGGGCACCTGGGTGAGCTTTTTGCCCCCTCATTCCCCTTTTAAATAACCATGTCAGGCTTCCTAGGCCTTCTGCTTCCCCCTTTCCTTTTCTCCCAGACTGGATTGAGAACCTGGCTGAGTGGCGGTGAGCCCTCTTCAGTAGTGTGGGCAACAAAGGTACCACCTTCAGGAATGGCAAAATCACAGCTCAGAGGGGGCCTCACTTGCAGTTTGTCAAACCACCTCACAGGCTTGGGACTTGAGTTTGAGTCTTTGTATGTTGATACAACAGTCTAACCTGCATCCCAACCAAAACAACTGGAATGAGAGGCACCTCGTAAACTCATTGCAGCACTTTCAGCCATAACACACTTTCCCTATGTCATACTCTTCCACCCTGATGGCCATTTCTATCCAGGGCTTGGGCTAGACCACTTATCTTCTGGTTTCCACAATTCCTTCTCTTCCTTGACTATTCTGTGTCTATCACTGTTGTATTTATTCAGTCTAGAAATTGGTGTCATTTCACCTCACTCTATTAGCATATCTTCTGTAGCTGCTTTAGAGTTATCAGAAATAACTCAAGCATTATTTATACCTCTTAATACTTTTGGATATCTGAATAAGTAAATAAATAGTCAAAAGAGTACACTTCTTTCAAATTGTCTTTATTAACCTTTTGCTTCTCAGATATAAACATTTATGAATTAAAAAGTATGATTTCATTGAGGTAATAATTATATTATAGGTGAAAATTATATCATGCTGAACTTAGGGCAACATCCCTAAAGCTGAACCAATAAACATGTTTGTGTATATGTACATACCTATATAATAGAGGCATAAATGATTTATCTTTAATTAAAATCCTAAGTAACAGATACATTATCAAGTTCTTGTTCATTTAGCCAAATATTTTAATCAACTTGGTCTCTTTGTAAACTCAATATACATTCGTATTATGTTAAATACTCTTAAAATACTCATGAAATGTCTTTTTTTCCAGAATAAAGTATCAGGCATTGGAACTAAGAATGTCAGATTCTCCAATTCTCATGCACACACACATGCTTTGCCTTGGAGTAACCATATTATTACCCACCATGTATCCCATAACATCATGTTGTAAACCTCAAATATATACAACAAAATTCATCAAAGAACATTTTAAAAACCAACAAATTGCCAATAAGCATATGAAAATATTCAGCCTTTTCAGTAACCAAAGAGAGAACATTGAAAACCCCCTTTTCCTATCCAGTTGAAAAATTACACAACACTACTAAATGTTGGGCAGGGTGATAGACAGGCATGGGTAGTCTTGCACAGCTGGTGGGATTGTGTACAGACACTCACTTTCAAGGACCATTGGGAAATGCCCATCAAAAGTCTCAATTGTGTACATTCTGTTTCACTTCAAAATTCCACCGGGAAATTA
The DNA here is from genome assembly GCA_004024805.1 of Geosciurus inauris. Taxonomy (NCBI): domain Eukaryota; kingdom Metazoa; phylum Chordata; class Mammalia; order Rodentia; family Sciuridae; genus Geosciurus; species Geosciurus inauris. Next base: position 17,954 of record PVHX01026674.1, read on the forward strand.
TCTTAAAGAAAGAGTCATGAATTTGCAAAGATTTAAGTGTGTTGTTTATAATGGAATTGTTTATCACAGGAAAAAAATGTTCAGGAGGGCAAAAAAAATTCATGTCCCTTGATAAGGGATTCAGTGAATACTCCAGAACACTGCATAGCAATTTTCAGCAGGAATGTGAAATAATATTTAATGGCATAGAAATAAATATGCTGTAAAACAGAAAAAGAAAAAAAAAGAGAATGGCAGATACTCTAAGGTTCAGTCCTTAATGAATACCAATTTTAAAATAATTTTGGTTGTTTGTAGAAGTCATAGTCATTTAGAATATAAATTACTAAAAGCAATCAGTAAGTACTCTAAATTTCATTCTGAACCATCACATCACTGATTTGGTTTTGCCAAATTAAAACAATGTGAAAAGTAAATATACATTACAATTTATCTCCACTAGAGCCAATTAATGTAATATGATTTTGTACTTTCTTCCAAAGCACTAATACAGCCAGGCAGTTCTCTTTCCAAACAAACAAACAAATACAGGTTTACAAGTAAAATAAGTGTTCATATCATCATCAATAAAAATTATAAAAACATAGTAATTTTTATTTAAAACATTTTAGAGTGCTTTAAATATAGTTTTGGAAGAAAGAAATAAGTGTATGTATTCTATTGGGCTTGAATGCTTCTGGAAGCCACAAAACAATCATTTTATCACCCTGGCCAACTACTGATCATAGAGATGGAATGAGCCAAGACAGACACCAAAACAATGAACCTTTGTGACTAGCCACAGGAGTACAGCACACCCAGAGACATAGACACTGCCAGGGAACCAATGTTCAAGACAGAGCCAGCAGTCAGAAGTCAAGAAAGCCTTTGTAGGCTACAGAGCACATACATGCAGGAGTTCACAGCAAGTCCTAAATCACATAGATCACAGTCCAAAGCAAGGAACAGAATCAAGAACCAAGATAAAAATTCATATCATGGGCTGAGGATATAGCTCAGTTGATAGAGTGCTGGCCTTGCACACACAAGGCCCTGGGTTCAATCCCCACACAACATCCATTTTTCATTCCTACCAGCAGTGTATGAAGGCTGGAATTTTTTCTACTTCTCACCAACGCTTGTTTTTATCTTTCTTTTTATTATATCTCACCCCGTTATTACAAATCTCAAACTGGTCTTCTGGATCTTTGGATCTGGTTAGAGAAGTCCAGATATAATACTGAGTGCACATTTTCTGAATGTAAGCAAGAGAGAAAATGCCAGAGCTTTCTGGAGGTCTGGAGGACTTGGGAGGCCAGGACATAACACAGCACCAGTACCCTCTGAATATAAACCAAGAAGACTAGCATTGCAGTTGCTTCACATGAACTCGTTTTGGGGATGGTTACTGCAGGATGTGTAGCTGAGAAATGACAAGTAAGTGTTGAGAATTCAAAATTAACTTGAGAAGGATTATGGAGCCAAAGTTAAACTCAGACTATTGTCTCCTCCTCCACATTTTCATCTGGTATTTTGTCCTCAAAGAGGCATACTGAAACCGTTGGGGATCTTTTCCCTTTTTTTTGGAACTGGGGGTCAAACCCAGGGCTTTGCAAATGCAAGGCAGATGCTTTGCCACTGAGCTGCATCCCAGCCCAAATCTGTGTGTGTGTGTGTGTGTGTGTGTGTGTGTGTATGTGTTGCTGGGAATTGAACCCAGGGCTTTGTGCATGCGAGGCAAGCACTCTACCAACTGAACCATATCCCCAGCCTTCTTCCATTTTTTAAGTTCTATAATCACAGTTCTTCTTGTAAGTGTATCTTAAATTAATTATACAGAGTATTCCTGTTAGTCAGCTTTCCATTGTTGTGACAAAATATCTGAAAAAATCAACTTAAAGGAGAAAAGATTTATATTGGCTCATGGTTTTAGAAGTTTCAGTCCATGGTTGGTTGGCTCTGTTGCTTTTGGTGCCTGTGGCAAGATAAAACATCATGATGGGGAACATGTGGCAGGACAAAGCTGCTTGCCTTATAACAGCTAGGAAGCCAAAGAGAAGAAGGAGGGGGCTAGAGTTCCAATATCTCCTTCAATGGTAAACCCCTAATGACCTGGCTCCTTCCCACTAGGCTCTACCTCTTAAAGGTTCTACTACCCCCCAGCAGTGCCACAGACTTGTGACCATGCCTTTAGCATACGAGCCTTTGGGGAACACCTCCCATCCAAACTACAGCAATCTCTTTTATCAAAAGAAGATTTTGTCTGAATAACATTCAATTTATTTATTTATTTTTTTATATATATATTTTTTTTTTTGGTACTGGAGATTGAACTCAGGGGCACTCGACCACTGAGCCACATCCTCAGCCCTATTTTGTGTTTTATGTAGAGACAGGGTCTCACTGAGTTGCTTAGCGCCTCACCATTGCTGAGGCTGGCTTTGAACTCGCGATTCTCCTGTCTCAGCCTCCCTAAGTGCTGGGATTACAGGCTTGAGCCACCGC
>PVHX01026675.1:0-20548 GCA_004024805.1 Geosciurus inauris
ATATATAAAGAACTCAAAAAACTTAACACCAAAAAAACAAACAACCCAATCAATAAATGGGCTAAGGAGCTGAATAGAAACCTCTCAGAAGAAGATATACAATCAATAAACATATATATGAAGAAATGTTCAACGTCTCTAGCCATTAGAGAAATGCAAATGAAAACTACCCTCAGATTTCATCTCACCCCAGTCAGAATGGCAGCTATCCAAAATACCAGCAACAATAATTGCTGGTGAGGATGTGGAGAAAAAGGTACACTGGAACCATTGGTGGTGGGATTGCAAACTGCTTCAGCCAATCTGGAAAGCAGTATGGAGATTGCTTAAAAAACTTGGAATGGAGGACTGGGGTTATGGCACAGTGGTAGCGTGCTCACCTAGCATGCATGAGGCACTGGCTTCGATCCTCAGCACCACATAAAAAATAAAATAAAGATATTCTGTTCACCTACAACTAAAAAATAAATATTAAAAAAAAAACAAAACTTGGAATGGAACCACCATTCGATCCAGCTATCCCACTCCTTGGCCTGTACCCTAAAGACTTAAAAACAGCACACGACAGTAAAGCAGCCACTTCAATGTTTATAGCAGCACAATTCACAATTGCAAAACTGTGGAAGCAACCCAGATGCCCTTCAATAGATGAATGGATAAAGAAACTGTGGTTCATATACACAATGGAATATTATTCAGCAATAAAAGAGAATAAAATTATGGCATTTGCAGGCAAATGGATGAAATTGGAAAGCATTATGCTAAGTGAAGTAAGCCAATCCCAAAAAACCAAATGCCGAATGTTCTCTCTGATTAGTGGATGCTGATACATAAGGGGAGTGGGAATGGGGAACATAGGAGAAATGGAGGAACTCTGGACGCGGCAAGGGGGAGGTGGGGGGTGGGAAAGGGGAATGGGTATAGTAAAGATGGGTGATTTATATCGTCATCACTACCCTTGGTGCATGTATGAAGACACAACTGGTGTGACTTTATCTGGTTGGCAACTAGAGAAATGGAAAAACTGAGCTCTATATATGTACTATGACTTGAAATGCAATTAAATAAACTAATAAAAAAAAGTAATAAAATCAATCACTAATGTTCCTTTGGATGTATTATTTTGCAGTATAGATAAATATTATTAATTGATTTCATTCTTCTCAGAGAGAGCTGCTCTTTAATGAAAAGAAAAATCATAGCTCATAGTCTTTTTCTTACTTTGCTTTCTATAACCAATGTTTTTGTATCCTATAAAATTTAAGTGTAATTTGTTACTGAATTCTGTTTCCAGTATCAGTATGTATATAAACATGATAGCATGATCTTTTTTCACACATGAGTATAAATGGTATTTTTAAAAAAAGAAATTGAGGAAGCAGGTAATTGTGTAGAAATGGCTCTTGATGTTTTTGAAAAACCTCCTGTTAATACAATCAGATTAGATCCTCTCCATGTTAGCTTTTTAAACAATTCTATATTAAAGGGAAGCAGCTTTAATTTCTAGTAGAAGTATTAGTTTAAAATTTTTTTTCACTGTATTGGGGATTAAACCCAGGGTCTCACACATGTTAGGCAAAGTACCGTACTTCTGAGCTACATCCCCAGTCCTCTTCTAAAATTTTTTATTTTGAGACAGGGTCTAAGTTGCCCAGGTTGGCCTTGAACTTACAATCCTCTTGCCTCAGCTTCCCTTAGCTAGGATTGCAGATGTGTGCCACTGTGCCCTGCTAGAGTTATTACATTGCTAATCAGGATATTCAATCTCTAAGCAACACATTGAAAATGGGAGAAAAAAATATTTGTCAATATCAAGCCTATTAACTCATATATGCAGCCAAACCTTCCTCAAAGATTGGCACTGGGGGCTGTATTTACTTTTTACTGTATTCTCAAGTAATTTTTGACATTAAAATATAGGTTTTTTAATTTATAAATTTGCAAGTTAAAAGTATGAGGGTTTTTTGTTGTTGTTGTTGTTGTTGCTATAACAGAATACCTGGGGCTGCAAAATTTATATTTACTTTTAGGTTTGTGGAGGCTGGGAAGTGCAGGGGTCAGGGACCCACATCTGGTAAAGGTCTTCTGGCTGCATGGGTCCATGGCAGAAGGTAGAGGGCAAGAGGGATTAAGACTGAGTGCAAGAGCCGGGCGCAGTGGCGCAAGCCTGTAATCCCAGCACTTTGGGAGGCTGAGACTGGAGAATCGCGAGTTCAAAGCCAGCCTCAGCAATGGCGAGGCGCTAAGCAACTCAGTGAGACCCTGTCTCTACATAAAACACAAAATAGGGCTGGGGATGTGGCTCAGGGGTCGAGTGCCCCTGAGTTCAATCCCCGGTACCAAAAAAAAAAAAAAAAAAAGACTGAGTGCAAGAGAGGACTGGACACATTTTCATTACCCACTCTTCTAAAAAAACACACTTGTAAGATAATGACATTGACCTATTCATAAGGACAGCACCCTCATGACCCTTTTTAGCACCTCTTACAGTTCCCCCTCTCCCAACACTGCCACACTGGGCACTCTTTCCAACATATGAGCTTTTGGGGACATATTCAAATTACACAATTAAGTAAATGTTTTCTATGAAGTTACCTCCATGTTTTAATCTATTGTACTTAATAGAGGAAAATATTCTGACTATAACAGTTTCTTTTAGTTCAAATGAAGGAAGAATTACACTGTCACAAACTAAAAATTTCTGTATTATATTATCTGGTTACAAACAAGCAATCTAAACCCTATCCAGAGTTTAGCAAGGCATAATTTAAAAATATCTAAATAGCAAATCTATTTTTAAAAATCCCACAGATTAATATGACGATATGCTTAACAAACAAAAATAAAATTTAGAGAAAATTTTTATGAAATATATTTTAGAAAGTTGCTCTGTAATTCAAGCAATACACTGGGAGTTCTGCTTTTTCAAAATGGTAGTATAGTTGTCTAGTATCTAGTTTAAAGTGCAATTTTATGTGCTCTTTGTTAATGTAATATTGTATAATCAAGAGCTTCTTATAATCTTACTGGTTTATAAAAGTATGTTTGATGAGCAAAAAGCTTGAATGGCTGAATGTCATATATGTGAAATTAATAGTCTATTGTCATGAAAATAAATATGTGAAGCAAGATGATTTGCGTGTGAACAGTGCAATTAAAGTTATTTTGCTTCCTTTTTCATTGTAGAGCTCATTGCATAGAGGTACATAATTAAATTAGTCCATTTTCCCCACTAGATTACTTTAAATAATGCAGTGAGATGAGATGTAGATGAGATGTTGCTTTTAGTAATTGCCAATTCGTTCTCACATGTCTTCACAGTAATCAATGGAGAGAACACACCTTGCCAAAAGAGCCAGCTTCACTAATCAGCATATTTATGGACCAACTAATATACTTGAGGAATAAGTATTTGTTGATGTATTTGCTAACAATATCAACTTGCAGCAGGTTAGTGGAATTCCTCACGTGGCTCTCCCTGTAGTGGAACTTTTGGGTATTTGTTGATGACCGCTTCATTCATCTTTGGGTGAGGTTGTTGCTGGACAACCAGCAACAACATCTGGAATCTTTTTAGAAATGCAGATTCTTGAACTTCACCCCAGATCTTAAGATACTGAATCAGAAGCAGTGGGGATGGATCCTAGAAATCTGCCTTAAGAAGTTCTCCTGGGGATTTGGATGCACATTGAAGTTTGAGAACCACTGCTTTCATAATTAAAAAGTATACATGTTCAGGCCTGGGATTGTGGCTCAGTGGTAGGAGCTCGCCTCACATGTGGGAGGCACTGGGTTTGATCCTCAGCACCACATATAAATAAATGAATAAATAAAGGTCAATCAACAACTAATAAAAATTACCAATTTTTATTAAATAAAAAAAGAGTATACATGTTCAATACAGATCCCAGTATGAGATTCATTACATAGCCAAACTACAAGTAGTAGCTGCTGAAGTTTATTTAGGCAGCTTATTAGGTTAATGACATTAATAGGTGTGATAGGATGAAGAATGGCATTCCCAAAATGTCCACATCCTAATCCCCTGAAGTTATTTCACATGGTGAGAGGGACGGCAGATGTGATTAAGCATCTTGGGATGGGAGATGATCCTGCATAATCCAGATGGGTTTAGAGCAATGACAGGGGTCTTTTTATTTTTATTTATTTATTTATTTATTTATTTATTTATGTATTTATGTATGTCCCAGGGATTGAACCCATGGGTTCTTAACCACTGAGCCACATCCCCAGCCCCTTTTATTTTTTGAGACAGGGTCTTGCTAAGTTGCTGAGGCTGGCTTTAAACTTGTGATCTTCATGCCTGTTATGGTTTGGATGTGAGGTGGCCCTCAAAAGCTCACATGAGACACAATGCAAGAAGGTTTGGAAGAGAAATGATTGGGTTATAGCCTTAACCTAATCAGTGAATTAATCCCTGATGTGGCTGGAGGAAGTGATTCATTGGGGGCGTGGCTATGGGGTATATATTCGTATCTGGCCAGTGGATTCTCTCTGCTTCCTGATGACCACCTGAGCTGGTTCCCTCTGCCACACTCTTCCGCCATGATGACCTGCCTCACCTTAAGCCCCAAGGAATGGAGCCTGCTGTCTGTGGATTGAGACTTCTGAAAAGGTAAGCCCCCAAATAAACCTATTCTCCTTTACAGTCATTCTGGTTGAGTCCTTTAGTTACAGCGGTGGAAAGGCTGACTAAAACAGTGCCTCAGCCTCCCAAGCCACTGGGTGCCTCACTGTGCCTGGCTGACAGGGGCTTTATGAGAGGTCTGAAGATACTGTACAGCTGGACTGGAAGGTGGAGGAAGAAGCCACAAATGAGGGACCGCAGGTGGCCTCTGGAAGCTGGAGAAGGTGAGGAAACGATCTCCAGACCCTCCAGGACCTTGACGTTAGGACTTCTGACTTCCAGAATTCTAATGTTTTTTAAAAGTTGTTGTAACCTTTTATAGCAAGCAGCAGTAGGAAACTAATACAACTGTATTATTCTTCTTTTCAAGAAAAACCTGAAACTAGGGCTGGGGCTGTAGCTCAGTGGCAGAGGACACTTGCCTAGCATGTGTGAGGCACTGGGTCGGATCCTTAGCACTGCATAAAAAAATAATAGCCAGGTGTGGTGACGCACTTAGGGAGGCTGAGACAGGAGAATCGCGAGTTCAAAGCCAGCCTCAGCAACCGCGAGACGCTAAGCAACTCAGTGAGACCCTGTCTCTACATAAAACACAAAATAGGGCTGGGGATGTGGCTCAGTGGTCGAGTACCCTTGAGTTCAATCCCCGGTACAACCCCACCCCCCAAACCAACAAATAAAGGCATGCTGTCCATCCACAACTATAAAAAAAATTTAAAGAAAAACTTGATTTAAGGATCCTGAAGGGACTGGGTGAGTTATGGAAGTTTCACGTCCAGGACTGCTAGATGTTATGCATCGAAACCAGAATTCCCAAGGCAATAAGATTGGCCTTGCAGCTAAATTTTCCTTACCCCAAACCGAAAATAACTTTTTTCTGGCCTTTGAATTAAACCTATGGATTTAATGCCATTTCATTATGCCATTCATTATTGTCTCAATCTGACTGCCTTTAAAGGGTCTGGGGAAAGTGGCTCGTTAGGGTGGCATCTTTTGTCACCAAACTGTGAATCAGTTTAGCAGATTGCTTCCCAACACTACCCCAAGCACATGAAGGGTGACTGAGCACTTCTACTTCTAGATGTACACTGTGATTTTAATTTCTACAGACCTTAAGAATTGAGTTTAAACTTTGGCATGTTAAAGTGAAATCTTTGGCTCTCGTCCAAACTCTTTAATCCAAAGCCCAGGATAAAGTAATTCATTGGCAACCATGTAGTTAATTTATTCACGGGATAAATTATTGTCTTGCCCCAGTAAATGCTGCTCATTGATCTTAAAAATATGTGACTTTAAAAAGTAAGCCTTCTGAAGAAAAATGCTAATTTTGATTTTATACCATTTAAAATGTAAGCAAATGAGGAAACTTCCATATAACTTAGCAATTTGCTACATTCTCCTTTCTACATAGGAATTTGTACTTTGAGTGTAAAGAGAACAAGAAATGGCTGTCCTGTTTCCCTATTACCTTGTCTGGACATAAACCTCCCCTTAAGCTCCAGCTACCTTCCTCCATGAAAGAATACATTCATTGCCAAGGTTAAGGCAAGGAATTCCAGAGGTGAGCACTGAGAGCCAGGAAGGGGTGCAGCAGGGTGAGCTGGGGCACCAGACGCTAAGGTGGAAGTGCGTTGTGCACTCACCCCAGTGTATTGTACTTTGTTCCTGAGTGAATCCTGAACACAGTGGTGGCAGTCGCCTTCCCAGGAGTGAGGTGGGCCTGGTGTCCCTCCACCATTAAACATCAACTTTCATATCTCCAGTGGTATTGAGATAGGAATTTAGGATAAAGAGAGATACTGAGTCTTAAAGGGAACATCCATGAGCCATTGAAATACAGAAAGCACAGCTGTAAATCTTGGCCCATGGCCCTGTAAAATGAGGGAAATACACAAGTGCAGGGGAAAATTGTGCAGATAGCCTGGCTCCACCTCCACTCTGGCCCCTAATACAGGCCTTCTACAAATATTGGACCCCCAGCCCAAGGTGGGGCTTCTCACTCGAGAGAGACTGCATTGTCTCTTGAATGGTATCTACTTCCTAAATAAACCTGTCTGTGGCTTTGGCTTGTGCTGAAATCTTTTTCCGTCCAGTATGCCAAGAACCCTGCTGGTCCTGAGTTGAATCCCCCCTTCCCTCTGGGAACTCTTTGGATCCTTCTCGAGATATCTCTTCTCCCATGACAGTATGTGCCATTGTTGGTAAAATAATGACATGGCCAAAGGATGATGAAAGAACAGGATATGTGTTAAACAACAGGCTAGCTGGGAGCCATTGCTAAGTTTCTACAACACTTGGGTTATGAATATTGTTTTATCTTCCAGTGCCTAGGTGCATAGGCCCCAAACTTTGTCCATCATAAGCATGCAGTCTTCAAGTATATTATTTTAAATAGTTGAAAAGATATAATTAGAGATGAATCTCCTGAGACATGTCTTAAAAGTAAGAATCCACTTCATGAAGTAGAGGTAAGGGGACCAGACAGGTCTTATAGAATGCTGGCACTCACAAGAAAACACTGTTCAGGAGCTGGCAGATACTCTAGCTCACTGACAATCAGAAAGGTCCCTTGAGGTGTGTGATATGGCAGGAAAGTAAGAAAAAAGAAATCAAAGATACTACAGACGGGAAAAATGTTTTGAAACCCAAACCAGATTATAAACCACTTCCCACTGCCTACCAAGACCACTTATGTCTGGGGAAAACATGTTCCTCTCAAAAGCAACTTCAGAAATTGTGGCTGACTGATCTCTAGTGATCCCAATCATTCCCACCTTCTGGGGTTCACACTGTTGTATAACTTCCCTACACCTGCTTTAGCTGCCAAGTTTATGGTAATTTATTATGCAGAACAGAAAGCTAACACAGAAATCTTAATACATAAAGAGAAAAAAGAATAAAGTAATATTGAGTTACTAGCCATGAGGGGCATTTATTAATGAAGATCAAACATCCGAAGGGCAGTCTTCAATGCTCATTTCCATGATTTTAAGCATTGATAACTCCTTGTCATGATTATTGTTACCTTTGACACTAGAGAACTGCACAGGCTGGGAGCATGACGTGCTAAGACAACATAATTCATCTGAAGCATCGACCTTTTCCGTGTCACTATCACCTTCAATGACACACACAGAGGTTTCCTGGTTTATTAAATCGTCTGAAATACTTGGATTCTTTTCATCCCAAGTTGAAGGTTTAAGATTTGTTTCATCATTCACCTGTTGAATTAAAACCCCTTCTGAATACTTTGATTTATAGGTGGGTAAGAAAAATTCACCCGATAGAGAGAACATCTCATTTTCATCCTTTGGTGCAGATGATAACATATCTAAAGCCCTTCTGTATTGTTGGTGCTCCTGTTGAATTGCTGTAACATTTTCATTTTCTAATTCATTGTGTTCTGAATTCATAGTCCTAAGGAAATTCAACATATTGATATTCTTTAGCTTTACTGTATTTTCCTCAGATGTGCAGCCCAAATCTACCTTCAGGCCATGTAGTAGATGTCGCATTTTCCCCTAGGATTAAGAAAATAATAAAGTAATTATGAGACTAATCATATCAGTTAAACTAATCAAATCAAATTACTTGATTTGGCTCGTGCTGCAAATCTCAGCAGGATTAACACATTCTTTCCCACTGTCTCTGCTTCCCCCACCGCTACCCCCACAAAAAGTGCAAGGGAAAAAGTGCTTGGTTTTAATGCATTCTTTGAGGGTGTGGAAAAACTTTAAAATTTCTATATTAGGATTAATCTAATGAAGTTCGAAGGAGAGACAAACCTCATCCAAATGCTGTTTATTTTGTTCTATATGTCGCTCAAACAGTCGTTCTAGAAACCTAAAAATGATAAATAAAAATGTTAATGTCTCAAAACGAGAGAATCAACTAAACATAAAATAGCCACATAATACCCAAAGTACTGAAAGATGGAAAATATTTTTTAGATTAATCTTTTTCTCTTGAAGCTAAAGACTAATCCTCCCTGTTAAGACTCAAGTTCTCCAGCTTGGAAGTCAGGAAGCCACCCACTCCCAAAAGCTTTCCCCAACAACACATGCAAGCATCAAAAGTTTTTCCTTTCCTCTCTTTCACACACACACAAACACTCAACACCAAACCCTAAAGAAAATCCTCTCACAGAGACATTTTACAATGCTTCCTAAATTATATGTGAAAAATTCCACTGATGTTTAGTCCAAATAACCTAAAAGTTACCACTTAAAAGTTCCACAAAGAGCTAGATATTTGTGCTCGACACACAATAATCATGTTTCCTTTAGTTCTGACCAATGATAGGAAAGAACAATATTGTCAAAATGATTTTTAAAGATGAAAAAAGAACATCTCTAAGATGATAGTTTAGGTCTCAAGACATTGAGATGACTTAGCCAAGATGTGACAGGCTCCAGAGAATTTATTCTTTTGACTACACCACACTCATTTACAACATTAATGACTGTCAATAGGTTCCTTGAAAAACAACTGATTTGTCATGAGTGAAGTTAAGAGTTAGTAGAGTTAATAGTCCTAAATTATCTAATAATTTTTTCAAAGTCCAAGAAACCTATATTTCACTTTGTGTAGCTAGTGTTAATATTTTGAAATATTCATGCTTAGCTATTTTTCTATGCTTACGTATTTCTTTATCAAAACTGGAATTAAACAATACATACTGTTTAGATACCTACTTTTTTTTCTGCTCAACTATATATACTTTGAACATCTTTCTGAACCAATAAATCTACTTCGCAACTCTGCGTGTGTGTTGCTTGGGATGGAACCTTGGGCCTTGAACACACTAGGCAAGTGGCTCTGCTACTAAACCACACTCCCAGGCCTGCCTCATTATTTTTAATTGCTGAACAGAGCTCACTCTAATAAATATTCTACAATTCATTCAACCAAACCTTTACTATTCAACATTTAGGAAGATTCCATTTTTTGGTGCTCTTATTTTATAATGCTGTAACAGTCTTGTCATCTTAAGAAAAAATGTAAAATTTTGAGCATAAATACATATGCTTTTATATGCAAACTTCTGTCTGACATCTTAACCATTTTAAATGTACATTTCAGTAGCGTTAAATATATTCACATTGTTTGGAAACAGCTCTAAAACATTTTCGTCTTGCAAATCTAAAACTCTATGTCCATTATGCAATTTTTTTTTGTGATTTTTTTAACCACCTTCTTAAAAATGAGAGGTAATTACTTCCAAAAAACTTATGTGTTTTTGATATAGCTTTTTATTCAAATAATGAAAATATTAGCTATAATTAAAAAAAACTGATGTAAGGATAGAAGTAATTCACTAGAAATGTCTACACTTGGCAAATTATTATAACTGAGAAAGCATGGAGAATATGTATCAGGGTCTCCTAGGCTACACAACCAACTAGACCCTAGTGCCCATGAATTTTAGATATATATACATTCAAGCTAGATTCAGGACACACAATTTCCTTAAGATGTGCAATACCTCATCTGGTTTTGCAAACTTTCCATTTCACTTATAGTATGCAAATCTAGTTTTTAATTTGTTCTCATTTTATCAGATCTAAAAGTAGTAATGGTTGTAATAAAAATGCTTGCTTTTGATTCTTGTGACAATTTCAGATTAGTAAAATGGGATTATACAGCTTTGTAAATAAGAAGAAAAAATTAATTTTACTAGTCTGCTATAACCAAGAGATATAATAGTACTTAAGTGAATAAAATTTTCATTCTTTTCTATAATTCACCCAAACTGTGGATTTGCCTTACAGTATGAATTAAACATTCTCTATAACTTGCTATCAATTTTAAGAATAAGCAATATAATCTTTCATTTCTTAATGTATGAAAATAACTAAGAAATTAACACCATATGAAAAACATTTAATATGAAACTCAGCTGGCATAACACAATTTAAAAAATCTAACCTGTTTGAAAATAAACCAAGTTTCAAAATTTCATCTGTTACATCTTCAATGAAACTCAGATATGACAGTTCTTCATCACTGGAAAGGCAATACAGAACAGAAAAATCATTGCTTATTTCTTCTGAAAACTACAAGAAACATGGCTATCTAGTCAGAAATAGCTCTATTATTATAAGCACACTTCCATTAACTATCACTGTTGGGGATATATCACTTGAAAGGAATATCATAAAACATTTTTACTTTCTCGAATTATGCAAAGATAAGTATTTACTAAAAGTGAGAAGATATTACTTAATAGAGGAAAATATAGCAGTAAAAGAAATAAGCAGAATTAAAAAAAAAAAAAAAAAAAGAGCAACCGAGGGCACCAGGGTAAGTGATGTGATCTCCACTGGAAGCAAGTGTATCTGAGCAGCGTTTGCATTTCGTCTGGCTCCTGACCATGTCCAGCAGCAGAGAAGCATTCCTCTGCAAAGCCCTTGTAGGAGGGAAAAAGAAGCTGTCCAGACAAGCAGGAGCTTTAAACTATGAAGTCCTTTTCTTCTCAGAGGAAGCAACTTGTATTAAGGTTGGGAAATTTACTGAGAAGAAAAATTTGCTGTTCTCAAAATGCTTTAAGAAGGAGAAAAAAATCTAATAAGCAAATTTGTGAACAACAATGCAATAGTGATTTTTTTTAAAACATTTATTTTTTGGTTGTAGGCGGACAGAATATCTTTATTTTATTTTTATGTGGTGCTGAGGATCGAACTCAGTGCCTCACGCATGCCAGGTGAGCACGCTACCACTGCGCCATAACCCCAGCCCCGCAATAGTGATTTTTAATTACTCAGACATTTCTTTATTATACTATCTTATGAGATTAACTATATTTTAGAAGCTATTATAAGGAAATGAGAATACTACTATAATTAGCTGAAATTAGTTAATAGAAATAGCAAGTATAAAAATATTCAATAATTACTGAATAAGTAAATATAAGGAGAATAATTAATAAAAATCAGATAATAGATTAAAATGTTGTTCAAAAAGTCACTTTTTAAAGTTTTTGATATCCATGACAGTGGAGTGTATTTTGACATATCATACATACATGGAATGCAACCATTCCAATTTGTATCCCATTCTTGTGGATGTACATGATATGGAGTTACACCGGTCGTGTATTCATATATGAGCATAGGAAAGTTATGTCCCATTCATTCTACTGTCTTTATCTTTCCCACCTCCCCTTCCCTTGATTCCCTTTTGTCTAATCCAATGAACTTCTATACTTCTCCTTTGTTGTGGGTTAGCATCCACATATCAAAGAGAACATTTGGCCTTTGCTTTTAGGGGACTGGCTTATTTTGCTTAGCATGATATTTTCCAGTTCCATCCGTTTACCAGCAAATGCCATAATTTCATTTCTTCTTTATAGCTGAGTAATATTGTATGCCAGATTTTCTTTATCCATTCATCTGATGAAGAGAACCTGGATTGGTTCCACAGCTTGGCTATTGTAAATTGAGCTGCTATAAACACTGAGGTGGCTGTGCCACTATAGTATGCTGATTTTAAATCCTTTGTGTATAAAGGATTTAAAAGGACTGGAACAACTGGGTCAAAGGGTGGTTCTGAGGAAAACTGCTTTCCAGAGTGGTCGCACCAATTTGCAAATTTGCAGTCACACCAGCAATGTATGAGTGAACCTTTTCTCCACATCATCATTTATTGTTGCTTATGGTTTTTTTTTTTTTGGTACCAGGGATTGAACTCAGGGGCACTTGACCACTGAGCCACATCCCCAACCCTATTTTGTGTTTTATGTAGAGACAGGGTCTCACTGAGTTGCTTAGCCCCTCGCCGTTGCTGAGGCTGGCTTTGAACTCGCGATTCTCCTGTCTCAGTCTCCCAAAGTGCTGGGATTACAGGCATGTGCCACCACGCCCGGCTTATTGCTTGTATTCTAGATAATTGCCATTCTGACTGGAGTGAGATGGAATCTCAGTATAGTTTTGATTTGCATTTCTCTAAATGCTGGATATGTCAAACATTTTTTCATACATTTTTTGACCATTTGTATTTCTTCTTTGAAGTGCCTGTTCAGTTCTTTTGCCCATCTACTGATTGGGTTATTTGAGTTTTTTTGGTGTCAAGTTTTTTCAGTTCTTTGTATATCCTGAAGATTAACGCTCTAAGGTACAGGTGGTAAAGATTTTCTCCCATTCTGTAGGTTGCTGTTGATTGTTTCCTTTGCTGTGAAGCTTTTTAGTTTAATGCCATCCCATTTATTGATTCTTGATTTTACTTCTTGTGCTTTATTAGTCTTATTGAGGAAGTCTATTCCTGAGCCAACATGATGGAGAGTTGAGCCTACTTTATCTTCTAGTAGGCACAAGGTCTCTGGTCTAATGCCTATGTCCTTGATCCAGTTTGTGTTAAGTTTTGTGCAGGGTGAGAGACACAGACCTCATCCAAAAAAGGGGTTTAATTTCATTTTGCTTCATATGGATTCCCAGCACCATTTGTTGAAGAGGCTTTTTTTCCAATGTATGTTTTTGGCACATTTGTCTAGTATGAGATAATGGTATTTATGTGGGTTTGTCTCTGTGTACTCTATTCTGTATCATTGGTCTACGTATATATTTTCATTGTAGATAGACATGATGCCTTTATTTTATTTATTTATCTTATGTGATGCTGAGGACTGGACCCAGTGCCTCACACATGCTGGGCAAGTGCTCTACCACTGAGCCACAGCCCCAATCCTCTATAGTTTAATTTAAGGTCTGGTATTGTGATACCTCCTGCTTCATTTTTTCTTTCTTTTTTAATATTTTTTAGTTATACATGGACACAGTGTCTTTATTTTGTTTATTTATTTTTATGTGGTGCTGAGGATCGAACCCAGTGCCTCATACGTGCGAGGCAAGCACTCTGCCAGTGAGCCACAACCTCAGCCCTGCTTCATTTTTTCTTCCTAAGGATTGCTTTGGCTATTCTGGGTCTTTTATTTTTTCCAATTAATTTCATGATTACATTTTCTATTTCTATGAAGAATACCATTGGGATTTTAATAGGAATTGCATTAAATCTATATAACCCTTTTGGCAGTATGGCCATTTTGACAATGTTATTTCTGTCTATCCAAGAGCATGGGAAATCTTTCCATCTTCTAAGGTCTTCAATTTCTTTCTTTAGTATTCTGTAGTTTTCATAGTGGAGGTCTTTTAGTTCTTTTGTTGGTTGATTCCCAAGTTTTTTTTTTTTTTTTTAGGTTATTGTGAATGGGATAGTTTTCAGCTGATTTGTCATTGGTATATAGGTACACAATTGATCCCAGTTGTATGGGTGTTAATTTTATATTCTGCAACTTTGCTAAATGCATTCATGAGTTCAAGATGTTTTCTGGGGAAACTTTTTTGTTTTTGATGAGGTCTGTGTTGCCTAGGCTGGCCTCAAAGTCCTAGGCTCAAGCGATATTCCTGCTTCAGCCTCCTTAGTTTGGGATCACAGGCACATTCCACAGTACTAGGTTCAAAAGTCACATTTTTAAACTGAATCACAGGGTATTGCTTGCTTAAAAGCAGCCAAGTTTGGAAATAAATAAAACTATAAAATAGATTATTTTCCCTTAAAAATGTAACTTAACTAAAACAACATGAAAAACTATAATAGCTGCAAAGAACTGATGTAGTTAGAAATTTCTATGAAGAGCATCCTGAACTATTAAAAATATATGTTTCTTGAAAACTCTTTATTATTTTAATTTACAAAAATAAACAATAATTATAAGTATCACTCATTTAACAATATGGTAGCTATTATTAACTTAAGGAAAAATTTCTACTGGAGATAAAAATGAAATGAAAGTTATTCCAGAAAATTCTGGTGATTTTCTCAAATTTAGCATATATTATATGACTGATGATCTAAGGTGTTAAGAAAGATTAGTGTTCAATCTTGATTTATTTTATAATGGCTTCTGTGATTCTTAATTTCTTTTTTGGAACTAGAGATCAAACCCAGGAGCATTCTTCTACTGAGTTACATCCCCAAATCCCTTTGAAAAATTTTAAGACAGGTCTCACTAAATAACCTAGGTTGGTCTCGAATGTTTCAATCTTCCTGCCTCAGCCTCCAGAGTAGCTAAGATTACAGACATGTGCCACAGGGTGGGGAGGGGTGGGCAGTTTGTGACTCTTAATTCTTGATTCCCACTAAACAAAATGAAGAGGTTAAAAAGATCTTACTTGGAGTAGGTTTTATTTTCTGAAGGAAGCTGCATGGCATACTGACACATTGTCCTAGAAAGAAAAAGTTAAAAAAATTTAGTAAAACATTCTGGTGGGCATACAATAAGTATTCCTATGTTTTGGAATTTTTTAAGCATTTTCATATCCATGATTTAATTTAATCTTCTTTAAAAAGAAAAACTTGGTTGGGTATGTTGGTTAGGTATTTTTCCCATTTACTAATGAGTTCACCAAGGATTAAAAAGGCTAAGTAACTTGCCAAGGTTAATGTTAGCTAGTAGTATAGATAGATTTTTAAACTGATGACCTAGTTATAAATTCAAACTCCTTTTAAAAACTATACTATGGCACTTTCCTAATAAAATGACAATTTGACTAAGGTTAATGATAAGTAATGCTGAAATCATATTTTCCTATGGGAATTTTTGTTAAGCTAGTCATTATGATCAATTGTCATTATTCAGTTATATTACCATTAATTAATTCCAAGGTCCTCTTCAGGTATACTCAATTATAATATTTTACTTCTTTTGTATAGAAACTATTAGAAAAGATAAATATTCCTTTGTTTGAATCTTTCTTTATATTCAGTTCAGATTAGCTCAAGAGCAGTTTATAAATATTAACTTATGGGGGCTGAGGTTGTGGCTCAGTGGCAGAGCACTTGCCTTGCATGTGTGAGGCACTGGGTTCGATCCTCAGCACCACATAAAAATAAATAAACAAAATAAAGACACTGTGTCCATGTATAACTATGTGTGCTGAAGCACTAGGAATTTCAATTAACTTATGTGTGCTGAAGCACTAGGAATTTCAAGGACAGACTGGTTAACAATGAATTCCCCTGTGGCAGGTGAGCTCTTCCTAGCAGACACCTGAGGTTTGAAAAGTGGGCCCTGAGGGGATGGCGTGTACTTTCTTTCTGCTCTGCTACATATTGCCTCATTCTTGCCTTTAAAAATCTCTACTGCTCCCTTTCTTCTACCCCCTTCATTTCATATCCAATCTCGGACACTGGAAATGCAGTTAATAGCTGAAACTACCAAAGGTTTTCTACACCTGCTACCTATCATGTTTGTTCAGGTGTATAGTTTTTCACAATTACTAAACATGATCAGTGTTTCCTAAGAGTGCCTCCACATAGCAGGGACAGATCAAACAGTAGCACATGGGGATATATAAATCATATAAATTATGATCCCTCAAATGGTCAAGTTCTTCAGTCCTATTGATGCCATGTAAAGTGGTCAACACCCCCACCAGGGAACTGTCTTGGGGAAAATCCTTTTTTATGTGAATAGAGATGACAGATAATACAAACTAGTGTTCTTTTTTCCTTTATTAATACATAAACAAAATCAATTCATTGAAACCTTTATTTAGCACCTAACTTTGTAAAATTTCCTTAGTAAAACTACCTTTGCCACTGAACCATATAAAAGAATAAATCATATAATTATAGTACTTATGTTGCAAATATTATATGTCTGTTATACAGAAAAGCAATTAGATGAAGACAGCTGAAATCATTTTCTTGTAAATGGTTACCTTTGTGAGGATGGCTGCAGAGTACCACCTTTAATCGTGTGCCACCTTAAGTCATGCCCTTGTAAACATAAAGGGGTTATTTCTTCTTTGGTGCTACACACCATGTAATTAGATGCCTGGGAATAGAATAAAAAGAATAAAAATAATTTGCTCCAAAAGTGAATTATGAAAGCAGAAATAAAACAAAATACAGCAAATTTCCAGGAAAATGAACTGGAAAATCCAGTAAAAGTAACTGATATATTATGACAAAAATATTTTAGAATAATTTTCTAACCAATCAGCACTTTTTTTAACTTATTATTATTATTATTATTATTATTGGTACCAGGGATTGAACTCAGGGGTACTAGACCACTGAGCCACATCCCCAGTTCTATTTTGTGTTTTTATTCAGAGACAAGGTCTCACTGAGTTGTTTAGTGCTTCGCCATTATTAAGGCTGGCTTTAAACTCATGATTCTCCTGTTTTAGCCTCTCCCAAAGTGCTTAGATTATAGGCGTGCGCCACCGCACCCAGCCTAAACTTATTTAAAATAAGATAACATGACTTATTTCTTGTATTTTAATGAATAACATTTAAGAAAATGAAATAAATTTGCAACTTTTAAGTTTATTTGGAAAAAAAAAGCCCCTTTATTCAAAATTGAAATAGCCATGTTTCAAATGCTGATATCGCAAATGTCCAAGCACTGATAGCACCGGAAGCATGAAGAATAATATTAACAAACAAAGATAATGGCAGCTTATTTTCATATAATCCTTCTTTGTCACCAAGTCAAGCATTTATTTGCATTATTAGATTTAAACTTTACAAGACCAATTTATTTGTAGGTTCTTTACAAGTTTGAGAGTGTGGTTAAAATGCGGACCTATGAGTTAATACGCTACTGGTGTCCTCAAATCAGTTGCTGATGTCACTGATTATACGTGGACCCACCATTTTCTTTCAGGGTTATGGATGAATGTTTGGAGTATAATTTCATAAAGATGGACTTCTTCTGCTTTACTTTATTTGTCTACAGAGCTAACTCTCTTCATAAAATGCAAGTTAGTAACAGCCATCATTTATTAAGTCCTTACAAGGCTAGGGACACTAGCTACATTTCTTACTCCTCCCAAGGATCCTGCACATTAATTAGTTTTTCTAGATGAGGACACTCAGCTCTCACATAAGTATTTTATTCTTGAGCTTTAAGTGGCAGGGCCCTAAGTCAAACAGTTATTAATTACTGAGATGGAAACATATCACTTTCCACCCATTTTCACAAGAGAAGAAAGTTGAGTGTGATTATTTTTGTATTTCTGATTCTGTGTTTGACATTTTAATAGACAAACTATTTTTTAAAGTAATATTTTAAAGTTAGGACACAAGTGCACAATTGAGACCCCCAATCTGGGGAAGAGTGGTCTTAAAAATAAGACTTAAAGCTATTTTAAAACAAATGATTGCTAAGCATTCAACATGCCAATAATGCAATAATGAGCCAAATGGTCTAGAACAAGAAAAGACTAATGTAAGAGGATGGCATCCATCAAATCTTATCAAATGCATAATTTCCAACAATATAATCAGTGGCAGTTCTTTAAAAAAATTTTTTTTAGTTGTCAATGGATCTTTACTTTATTCATATGTATTCATATATTCATATTCAGAAACCAAACCCAGCGCCTCACACATGCTAGGTAAGCGCTTTACCACTGAGCCACAACCTCAGGCCCCCTCAATGGCGAGTCTTTAAAAAATAGTCATAAAAAGTTAAATAGCTTCTGCATTTAAAAATAAATAATTATTATTCTTTTAAAGTATAAGCACTATAACCTTTAGTAGTCCAAGCCTGTATTTCTGAAAACAATACTTAAGTGTATTTTATTCATTCATCTATATCTATCCAGCTAGACAACCAGCCATCTACATGCTAATAACAAATGATTTCCTGGATTTGGCAGGACCAATCTGGCCATTCAGAGGGGACTGTGAATAGGCACACCTTTTATATTTTGGATATATTGCATATAAGTGCCACCAAGAGATTATTCTTCATAGTCCAAATAGTTTTATATATATGGAGATTAAAGCATCTGCAATTCAAATGTGGCAATGCAAAAATGATCTTATATTTATTACCTGCTTTGTGTTCATTTTTGAATCTGTCAAGTTCTTAGTCTCAATTATGTCAAAATCAGAATTAAAGCTGTAATATTTAAAAAGAAATGATTATTATTCTTTTAAAGTATAAGCACTATAACAGGCTTTACTGTCTATAAAAAATAAACATAAGAGAATGAGATACACTTATCTCTTCTTATAAAATGTCTACTTCCTAACTATATAACCAGAAAACAGATATAGGGCTTGGATTTTATATGCCCCCCCAACCCCTTTGAATAGTAGCTAGATTCCAGCTTAATATATAATGGGACAATCAAAAGAGTTCTATTATCTTTATAATGTTCATAAACATAATCATAAAAGGATATGATGTACTTGTTTTCCTCAGTTGTCCCCTACTTGGCAACTTCTATCAGAGATTCAATTTATAATTTTTATTAAATATATATAGACTCATCTGATATTATTATACCTCCTATCTATATGATAGATAACTAAATAAATATCTATATGAAAGAATACTAGTCAGTTTTTGTTTTCTAAAATAACAAAAACCGAGTATCAAACTGTTTATATAAAATTATAAGATTTGTTTGTTTAATCATTTGGCAAATTTTTAATGAATATTTATCAGGCACTACTGTATGTAAAACCATCACTGAGGCAAATTACACTTCATTTCCAGACATTATCCCAATTGCTTAAAATTATCCTGGGCTGCTGTTGCTGCACAAGATTGAATATCTGCACAGGGACAGCTGCATAAAGGATAGCTTTCATATCCTCAACTAGCCATTGTTTTGCCACTTTTAACATGAATCAATATGCATATTTACACAAATGCTGCCTGATGACATATTTTAAGGATTTCTGAAATAATTAATAGTATTCAAAAGTTCTAAAACTGTTTGAAATAATAAATTAAAATTTATAACATTCATATGTATAAGAAACTTGACAAGAGTAACAGTTATTTTTTTTTAACAATTACTCTAACAGATCTAATGAGATATAGAAGAGGAAAAGTCACATTAATCTCATTAAAATCAAAATGGTATTACTAGAGCTTAAGTCTGGTACATAAGGTACACAACAGATAGAAACCAATATTGCTTCATTTATTTTCAGTTAATTTCCTGGACTTATGTTGCTGACGTGCCATACCTGCTTAACTCAGTCTGAGTTTCAGCTTCCGTCCGCTGTTCTGTAAAATCCTTTTTTCTTTTGGCAGGTGTATAATATCGGTACTGTGACAGGAAGGATTTTGCTTCTGTTTTTAAAGTGCGTGGAGTGAATGGCAATTGTTTGTTAGAAAAGAGTTCGGAATGTTTATCCAAAAGATCCCTACTGGGTGCCTTTGAAATAACTAACTGAAATCGATGGGAATTTGGGAATGTGCTCCTCGGCCTTCTGCCATACATATTTCCAGAGCATGGTTTTCTGGGGCTGGAGGCTACATAATCCATGCTGGATGGGGAGGAACCGGAGTTTTCAACACCACTCATGAGGATTTTATCAGACTTAGGTAGACTTAGGTGTAGTTTCTCTGAAGAAGGTACGAGTGACTGTTCAAAGGATGGAGATCCATTCACTTCTTCTATTAACACATCCTGGTCTTGTGGTTCCCCTGAGGGCTAAGAACATTTGATTTGACAGTCATCAATTACATCAGAAATTCATATAGTTGGGAATTCCAGATTAATCTACATGTATAACTCATTTATTCTTCACATCAACTTTTTTTTTTTTTTATCACCATAGAATATTTTTATTACCCTCAGAAGAAACCTCACACTCCTTACTTATTACCCTACAACCAACTCTGCCCCCAGCCCTAGGCAACCACTAATCTACTTTCCATTTCTATAGATTTTCCTAATCTGGACATTTCATATAGATAAAGTCATAAAACATGTGATGCTCTGTGACTCGCTTCTTTCTCTTGGCATACTTATCCTGTACAGCACTTCAAGTCTTTCCTGGGCTTTAGGGGAACACGTGAACATGGACCTCTAGGTTTCCAGGTATATTTTGAATCTTTGCAAAGTTCCACATAGACATCTTATTTCA
>PVHX01026676.1:0-20438 GCA_004024805.1 Geosciurus inauris
TGTATGCAAAATATTCTGTTTTCTTTTGCTGTGTAATGAACCATTCTGAAAGTTAGTGACTTAAAATCTTAATAATGTTTCCTGAGGAATATATGATATAGGTAGGATATAGAGCATCATTCAGCTTCACTTGGGTTTGTTCAAAGACTGGGTTGGAATCATCCAAAGACTCACTCACTCAGATGTCTGGTGAGTTGATGGTGGTTGTTGCCTAAGATTTCACTGGGGACAGTGGCAAAAGCACATTCATGTGGCTTCTTCAAGGGCTGTTTGGCTTCTCACAACATGATGATTGGGATCTGAGTGCAAACATTCCAGGAAAAACATCTCAGCACTCTAGGAGAGACATGTAACATTCCTTCTATTTTATTACCTGCATTAGGAGTCAGTCAATAAATATTCATATTCACAAAGAATTAGACACTTCCTTTGGTAGCAAGGTAGTTAAAAATATCCAGTCAAGTTTTAAAGCCATTACAATACAGAAAACTCCTTATTTCTTTAATACTCACTTTTTCACTACCTACTTTTGTTTCTTAATATACTAGCTTTCTGTTGCATCATAACAAATTACCCCAAAGTTTGCAGCTTGAAATAACATCTCAAAATATCTGTAGGTCAGAATTTCAGACATGTCTTCAATGGGTACTCTGCTCTGAAGTCAAGCTGTTGGAGGGCTGCATTGCACCTTCCAATTTCCTGGAATCCATCATGTCTGTCTATTTCTTGAGAATTTGTTCACAGCTGGCTATGCTACAGTCTTTTTTTGGTATTGGGGATTGAACCTAGAGATGCTTTGCCACTGAACCACACATTCCAGCCCTTTTTATTTTATTTTTTATTTTTTTTTAATTTTTTTATGTGGTGCTGAGGATCTAACCCAGTGTCTCACACATGCTAGGCAAGCACTCTACCACTGAGCTACAGCCCCAGCCCCAGCCCTTTTTATTTTTTATTTTGAAACAGGATTTCACTAAGTTGCTTAGGGCCTACCTTAGCCTCCAGAGCTAATGGGATTAAAGGTATGCCCCTTGTGGCCTTAGAGTCAGTCTTTGTTGCTTATCTTTAACTTCAGAGAAGGTTTAGGTTTACCCCCAATTAAGTCAAGTTCAACCAGGATAATCTTTCTTTTGATAACTAAATGTCAACATTTAAGAATATTATGTATGCTGGGCGCGGTGGCACAAGCCTGTCATCCTAGCATTTAGGGAGGCCGAGACAGGAGAATCACGAGTTCAAAGCCAGCGTCAGCAATGGTGTGGCACTAAACAACTCAGTGAGACCCTGTCTCTTTTGGTGTCTTTAGAAGCAAACTACTTTTCTTCTTTGTATTTTTTAGGCTTTATATTCATGATCAAATCTTTACTGTCTCTCCTCAGTATCATAACCATCCATTTTCACCTCTTTTCTTACCCCCATTCTAGCTGAGACCACCTCTCATCTCCTGCATTCTTCTAAATTTTTGTCTCCTACCTTGAGTCCCTATCCCCAAGTATAGACTTTTGAAATTTAATTGCCTTTTCCTTGCTTTTCTGTTGTAATGACTTTTACCTAAAGAAATAACTCAAAATGCCTATCTGTGCCCTGATTTGAGGGAAATGTCCTGGGTCTCGAAGAATGGAACAGGGTGGGTGGCATACATTCATAATTAAAAACTTATATTCCATTGAAGTTATTTGGAAATTGTGTACATTTTTAATTGCTAGTCTGTTTTGCTAACTATTATGAGCTGATGAAGATCAGAAGTCATGTCTTAGTCATCTTCGTATATCCAAATCCTTGCATATTGCCTGGTATAAAAGAGGAGCTCAAACTATGTGTTTTGTTGGTGGACGAATTAATTTATGAGAAGCTGAAATGGAAAGACACAGAGGGATGCATTTGAAATTTGATCATGAATGTAGGTATACAACATACTTTTATGGTTTGAGGAAAGTTCACTTTAGCTAGCTAGTACCACTGAAGAACAAAGAAAAGTTATTTAGAGCATGGAGGACTAGAGCTGTTTTACCCAAAAGGGAAAGATAATGGTACCTCATTTACCAACACACACACATAGAAAAAAAAATCAGTGTGAATAAACTTCAGTTTAAAGGGAAAGAAAATAAGCCATTAATTGAAAGAAGTTATAAGGAAATTTGTTAAGGGCCTAATTACCCACACCCCCAGAAGAGGGTATGATGTTAGAGTGGAGGAAAAAATCATAAAACATAGCAGAAGGGGCTCATTTACTCAGATATTAAATAGTCCATTAATTTCTACTGCATAAAGCAAGCAAGCCTTATTCAGTAAGGTAAATATTTTTAGGTTCATGGAGCAAAGCTTCTAGTCAAAGCAGAAGTAAAAAAGGCAGGAGAAAAATAAAAGGTGTTTATGAATATTTTTCTGTTTAATAATGTTGATCTATACTGCATTGCAGAAATCCAGGTTTTTCTCTAGGGTATTTTTTAAAATTTTATTTAGAAAAGGACTCAGATTTCCCCTTTTGTGTGGTTTTGTTTTCCAGGAGTTACAAACATTACTGAAGATGCCAAAAGTGTGCTTCTGAGCATTCTACAGGTTGTAGAAATGTCATGTCACAAAAAACATGGAAATCCAAACCGGGGGAAATACACTAGTAGGATACTTGTTTTATACTTTAGAAAGTGAGTGGGTTTAAGGATTGATTTTATTAAAAATAAATAAATAACTGCCGGGAGTGGTGGTGCACACCTTTAATCCCAGAGCCTGGGGAGGCTAAGGCAGGAAGATTGCGAGTTTAAAGCCAGCCTCAGCAAAAGCAAGGCAGTGAGACCCTGTCTCTAAGTAAAATACAAAATAGAACTGGGGGTATAGCCCAGTGGTTGCATGCCCCTGAGTTCAATCTCAGTACCAAAAAAGTTAACTGATTTTGTAAGTTTGGGAATAAAAAAAGATAACATACACTATAATTGTGGGATTCCATAATAAAATACCACAGACCATGTACTTAATTAATAGAAATTTATTTTCTCACAGTTTTGGAGGCCAGAAGCCACAGATAAAATTTTCAGTAGGCTTGGTTTCTCCCAAGTCCTTACTTCATGCCTTGAAGATAATCATTGTCTTAGTCAGGTTTCTCCAGTGGAACAGAAGCCATGGAATGTATACAATAAGGAATTTATTAGATTGACTTGCACAATCAAAAACTGAATAGTCCCACAACAACTGTCTACTGGCTGGAGAACCAAGGAAACCAATAGCTGCTCAGTCTAAGGAGCTGGAAACTTCAGAATTAGCAGGAATAATAACACAGATCCATTCTGGGGCTGTAGGCCTGAAAGTACACTGGACATGTGCTTGTGCGGGTCTGCGTGCAAAGGCTGAGGAATCTGAAATCTGCATGGGTAAATGCAGCAGCAAAGAATGTAGCAGCAAAGAATGCAACAGCTAGAGAAGGGTAGAACACATATTGTGGGATTTCCCCAACCCCCCCTTCTAAATTCATCCAGGCTCCCAGCCTATTGGATGGTGCTACACACATCAGGACAGACTTTCCCCAACCAATCCACTAACACACATGTCAGTCATCTTTGGAAAGCCCTCCCCAGAAACACCCCAAAGTGTGCTTTACCAATTTTTTAAGCATCTCTCAATCAAGTTGACAACCAAGATTAACTATCACTGCCGGGTGTGGTAGTAATCCCAGCAACTCAGGAGGTTTAAGAAAGTTCAAAGCAGGGTTGCAAGTTCAAAGCCAACCTCAGCAACTTGGCAAAGCGCTAAGCAACTTAACAAAATCCTGTCTCAAAAAATAAAAAGGTCTGGGAATGAGGCTTAGTTGTTAAGCACCCTAGGTGACTTGAGTAAAGCTTCAAGTCAAAGCAAAAGTGGAAAAGGCAGGAGGAAAATAAGTGGTGTTTATGAATACTTTTCTGTTTAATAATGTTGATCTGTACTGCTTTACAGAAATCTAGGTTTTGCCTAGGGTATATTTTATTTCATTTCATTTCATTTCCCCTGTTGTGTGGTTTTGTTTTCCAGGAGTTACAAACATTACTGTGGATGCCAAAAATATGCTTCTGAGCATTCTACAGTTTGTAAAAATGTCAATCCCCTGTACCAAAAAAAAAAAAAGATTAAACATTTTCTTTCTTTGTCTTCACATGGTATGTGAATGCATTCCTACCACTATGCAAATCCTAATCTCATTTTATAAAGTTGCCAATTGGATTATGGCCCATTCTAACAGCCACATGTTAGTTTAATGCTTTCTTGTAAAACTCTGTCTCTAAATACTCATATTCTGGTGCAGTGGACATCAGGGCTTCCATATATTAATTTTGAAGGGACTAACATACACATAATAAAGCAAGCACAAAGTTTGGAGATGGAGAAATCTAAGTCAAAATGTCAAATGTTCTTGTTTCATGGTTTGAATCTGTTCAGATCTGCTAAGCCTTGAGTTCCCTGGATCTATGTGATTGGATGAAAGCTATCAGTGTGGAAGTTCCCTCCAACTTCTATGTGCCTCACAATAGACTACTGTAACTGACAGATTTCAGTTCTTTGCATAATACACTTACCTTCCTATTGCTCTAGGAAATGCTGTCTTTGCCACACCAGTTACTTAAGTATTTCAAATATAAAATAAGAACTATAATAGTACCTATTTAACACAGTTATTGTTAATATTTAACAAATTAATATAGGAAAAGCACACATAACAGAACCTGGAAAAGAGAAAGAACTACACATAAAACATGGAAATTACTACACTGACTATTAAACAACATGTATTGTAACAAAATTCATGTTCAAGAGTTTGGTGAATAGTAAGTTTGCACCAAGCAATAGTTACTTTTATCATTAATAGTCCTTACTACAAATATCTGTTTATTACAACTACTATTACTACTATAACTAGTCCTATTATTTTAATTACTGTTTTACTATGACCATAGTATTCCTGTTGCTATTACTATCTTTATAGATAGAGTATATTAACTTCTGAGATTTCTAAAACATTATAAAATGAATAAGCATTTTCACTAAAAATTATTGAACTAACACTATATAAAATGAAAAATATATAGGTTACTGAATTGTTAATTTAAGCATAAATCTTATAGAAATCTGTAAGAAAAACTCTCATCTATGGCTTTTTCTAAAAACCTTCCTCATCAAGAAAGTAGGAAAATTGACACTAAGGAAAAGTAAGTGTCTTCTTTCAGAGAGGCAGATTTTCACAGAGAATTAAAAAGGGTCCAA
This sequence comes from Geosciurus inauris, assembly GCA_004024805.1. Taxonomy (NCBI): domain Eukaryota; kingdom Metazoa; phylum Chordata; class Mammalia; order Rodentia; family Sciuridae; genus Geosciurus; species Geosciurus inauris. The sequence goes on from PVHX01026676.1 coordinate 5,230, forward strand.
GAGTTCAAATAGACTTTCTAAGTATAAAGTGTTTAATATTGAAAAGGTGGCTTAATCACTCTGAGTCTTATTTTCTTCATTAATGAAAAAAACGGTTTTTTAATTTTTAAAATCTGCTAAAAGAACTCAGTAAAATACATAGAACTTGTCACATATTTGTCCAGCAGTAAAAGTAGCTCTTTTCATTGTGGTAGTCTGCTTGGGTACCTATTTTTGTCTCTCATCCAGTTTCTGCATAATCCTTTCCGTCTTTCATCTTATTTTTATCCATTGTCAGACTTAGCTAGAATATCACTTTTTTCCTCAGTAGTTTTAATTAAAAGGAACAGAAGCACACATATTCTCACATTATAAAAATACATATTTCTTATTTGTTTTTGTTGTTTTTACTTTATCTCATATAAAAATGTTCAAGTAAAACTCACTGGAGTCAGGAAAATTGTCCTGCTAGACTTTGTGGAAGGAATAGGTACAGTTACAGATAGTCTGTGGAATACTAGAGTATAGCATACGGAAGATCACTCAGGAACATGATAGTTCTTTGTTCCTTTGAAGGGAGTATTTGTTAATCTGTGTACTAATAATTTCACTCTAGTGGTGACTCAGGTTCAAACAATTGTTGTTTCTATTTTCTCTATAGCTTTGAATAAAATTATATTGTATATATTATACATTTTGTCAAAGGCACTCATTCACAGCGTCTGCTTACTCATACCTCTTTTTGGCTTCTCAGCACCTCCAGTGCACACTGGCATTTCTTTTCATGCTTCTGCCCCAATAACTAACTAATGAAGTCACTTTGCAGTCTCAAATCCATACTGCTGAGTTACTCACATCATCTCTTTTGAAAAAGCAATCTTACTGTGCAATAGTCCACGGGACACTTAAGGACCCTATAAATTGGCTGCCTTGGAGTCAACTGTTTTCATCTTATCCAGTCAGCTGTTTCCAGTATTGAGGATCCCATGACAAAGATCATGACCACATAGGAATAAAGTTAGACCACCCACTTCTGCAGGGGCTTTGGATTTGGTAGTTTCTTTGGTTGTTACAGAATCTAGATATTCTTAGACTTCCCTTATTACTATAACAATAAAAATGTGTAGTTCATAATATGTATTTCCTTAAAGTTCCATTTTACTTATTAATAAGTAATGTGAAAGGTACCAGCTGCTAGTTACTTAATATAAAGCCATGTCATGATTCTACTAACATAGCCTTACGATCTTTTCAAATTATGTCAAAGGTAAATTTTACCATATAAATGATAAAGCTGGTTTCGTGTGATCTCATCAGACTGCAAGTGCTTCAAGGTAAAAGCCACTTTCTTACTCACCCACATACCCCTAAGAACAGTAAGAAAATGTTTGTGGTCTACCAGACATCTATTAATATATGTTAACTCCACTCCCTTTTCACACACTGCTCCAGAGAGATGATAATAGTCATGAAGTAAGAATTGCCTCTGGACATCTCTCCCTGGTGTCCCACTAGGACTTGCTCATTCCTTGCGTTAAGGTTTTCATACCCTGTATCTTCAACAATACTGAACAAAGCAATTACATGAGTACATTTTAGGAAAATTCCTGGCCAAAGGTAAATAGGACACATTTAACTTTCCAAACTATTGGTTACTTAATAAATAATAGTTTGTTTTAACTTTTATTTTAAGGCAGTGAGTCAGAAGTTTAGAACAGTATGAGAGAGGTATAATTTAGAAGCATTTTGTCATTTGTTTATAATGTTCTGATATCTGACTATATCACATTTTCATATAGATATATATTAAAACTAGCCAGCATATTACATTTCCATGATATAACACAAGGTGCAAACAATATATTACATATTATGCTTTCTGATCCTTCCACTTGCCAAAAGCTATACAAATTGCCTCATGGTAATAGAGAAGCTCTTCCCATGCCCCATTGTATTTGGAGCAGTCTGTCAAGTCCATGCACTTCTGTAGGGAGGAAACAGTGTCATACGGTTATGACTAAGTATCTGGGTGTCCATGTAGCCCTGCATAGGGTGCTCTGACTTGTGCCCTTATAATTTTGTACATACTACTCTCTCTGTCTAGAATACCTTAACACTTCCTCCTCCTTTCTTCAACTCATTACTCCAAGTCATGGATAAGTGCTTTCTTATATATTTATTTGTAATTTTTTTACAAAAACACATACGAATATTTTCTACAAGATATCTCTGTCTTGATACTCATTGCAATGTATTGCATATGTGCGAGTCCCTTGAGGACAGAAACCAACCTTACTACAGGACTTTCCACATGGTAGACACTCAAATACTTGACAGTGAATAAATGAATGCTATTTCATTTTCTTATTTGGAAGGCACATTGCAAAATACTACATGATCAATGATGGGGAGAAAATATTTAACTGTGTAGAAAATGGTATCGGTGATGGAATTTTTTAATAAGAAATCACCATTTGCATGAAAATGGATATGAATTCTCCTCTTCATTCAGCAGTAATGGAGACTTAAACTTTAATAGAGAAGACAGTAATTTGTGATAAAAGGAAAAGGATAGACTAAAGAAGTTTCTCTTTCTTTTGGTTCATAGAGCCCATTACCATTAAAGTGTTAAACTGAGGTATAAAGGGATTATACAGCCCCCTTTTGCTCCCATATAATCAGTTCATTTTATCCATAAAGTGCATAAAGAGATCTGAGCTCTCAGGAATATAATGAAGGTTTTATTCCTGTCAGCCTTAAAGGTACAAGCCTCATATTTTTTATGAACAAGTGTCATCCTAAAGGAAATCTTTTAAAAATAAGTTGAAAATAAATGTACTCATATAAAATCCCACTTCTCAAAATCTCTTAGTATATACTTTCAATTAAATCAACCAACTGGCAGAAAGAATCTTATTTTTTCTCCATTTTTCTCTTTGATGTCATAACTGAAAATCTCAATTGCCAAAGTATGATTGCATTTATATAAAGGGAAATATTACTTTTAAAATAAGCAATATGAAAATTTTAATATTGATATATTTATGAAGCACAGTAGAAAGAAAGCTATTCCTGGCTATTAGGTTAGTACTTAAGACATCGATGAATCAGTTAATAAATTAGTATAGTTCATATTTCTTTAATACCCCAAAAGCAATGGGATAAATTCATGGCTTGAGAATTTGAATTTTAAATACAATTTACCACTATAATCTAAAAATAGAAAAGTTTATACTAGTAATTAAGCTTTAGAATAATATTCTTCTTGATTTTGAATTTTCTTTCAAAATATCATGTCCTTCACATTTCAAATGGCTTTACTTCAAATACAGTACCATATTAACAACATTTATTTTGTTTCTTGGAGTAATATCAAATCTGACTTAATTTTACACTAGTCCTTTTTATCTCTCCTCTTTCTATTGAAAGAATTATTATTATCACTTCTCTGTCTCTCATATTCGGTTCCTACTGTGCAAGAGCAGAGTATGGTACAGTTTCTTTGCGCTTTTCCAAATAATGCCACTCACAGACACTAAATTTATTAAATAACATTAAATTTACTAAAAATGAAAAAAAAAAAACAACCCTGAAGCTCCACAATAAAACTTCTTAAAACTTTTCAAAATTTGTCTTTATAGGAATATTTCTTTTTATAAATTACAATGCAATGACAGAAGTGTATCCTCTAATGAAGTGCTGGGTTCAGCAATGAGCATATTACAGCCTGTACCATGAGAGAAAGACAATAGTGCAGTGGTTATATCCTCATGTGTTCTGACACAACAGCAGTTGTGAACTGTATTGGCAAAAATACCAAACTACATCTCACGAAGTTCCTAGAGCTAACCTTCAATTTAGAGAAAATAGAGGGAAGGAAGTACACATTAGACCACACCACAGACATGTAATCAGCAAAATCCAGAATATGGCAAACTTGAAAACAAAATTTACCTGTATCTTCTGTATATGGTAATAGATAAGAGGAAGAGAGAGGGAGGAAAACCTACGAGTAAGAATTGGGACAGGACAGCGATTTTAAACTGATAAAAATTTATGTGACTGTTGGGAAAATTCCAACACCAACTGGATATGCAATGATGTGCAGGATTTATTGATCACTTGGGGGCATAATAATGATACTGTGGTGAGTTTTAGAGGTCATTATATTTTTACACTGAAGTATTTATAATTTAGATTATATGATGACCAAGTTTTAATTTAAAGTGATCCAGAAAGAGAGTGGCAAATGTGCAAGAGTATAGAGGAAATGAGTTTGGCCACTGATGGGCAATTGTTAAAACTGGATGGGACATCACTAAATGATTTTATATTGTATGTTTAATATTTTAACTGGTAAAAATATTACTTTTTAAAATGTTTAAAACTTTAAATTCTGGTCACTTCACTGCTAGGGATTTCTTGCTAGCTCATCTGTGCATTGGCCCCAGCCTTCTGCCTATTACTCACCATTCATTCCTCTGTATTGTGTGCCTCCTCTTTGTCCTGTGCCTGTCCCATTCTCCCCTCCTACTATGTAAACACTCCTAATGCTCACACTAGCTTTATAAAGAAGCTTAGCTGTCCATTCCTTGGAGCTATTTAGGTCTTACTTTTGCAGATCCACGACTCACTAACATTTTCTCCTAAATCATGGCTACCTGTAACAAGAGCCAACCAACCCTTAGCAGGAGCCACACTGACAAAGGCATTAAGTTGTCAAAACTTTCATCTCTTGACAGCCAGGCTCTATAACAAAAGGAATGGTTAAAATATTTTTTATTTCCTCCACAGATGTGAATTATGCAAACACTGCCTCTTTCATTTTATTAAAAGGCAGACATGGTTAAGAAACTTTTCAGTGTTAATGACTTTATTTTTATTTTTTGTGTCTCTCTCCATGACTGCTACTTTTTACACAGACATTTATATTGCTTGAAGGATATAACATTTTGACATAGAATTTGAATCAAAAAACTTCTCTTGGAGCCAGGCGCAGTGGCTCAAGCCTGTAATCTCAGCACTCAGGGAGGCTGAGACAGGAGAATCACGAGTTCAAAGCCAGCCTCAGCAACGGCGAGGTGCTAAGCAACTCAGTGAGACCCTGTCTCTACATAAAACACAAAATAGGGCTGGGGATGTGGCTCATGGCTGAGTGCCCCTGAGTTCAAGCCCTGGTACCAAAAAAAAAAAAAAAAAACAAAAAAAACTTCTCTTGGAATTTAAACTCAAAACAAGTGCCATATGAAGTGAGTGCTTTAAATATTTCAGTGGCTATTTTAGTGAGGCAATTTTTCATTTTAATTATGTATTTTATATCTTAATTTAGAAGGAGAGGCAGTTGTATCATTCATAAAATATCCCTTTAAGTCATTAATGGAAATTTTCTCTCAATTAGAATTGCATATTCTAACCTTATTTCTTACTAAGGGTCATAAATCATCTAATTAAATGCCTTAACACAAAAATCAATCTTCCCTTTCTTCGCTAATGGCAAACAATTCTAAATATCTGGGTCAAATCCAGGATTCAAAATATAAAGTTGAAGATGAAAAGAGACAAGAGTTAGTGAGTTTCTTTGATTAGAGTTTCTCTCTTAATAGGATCAAACTGATTTCATGTACAGGTCAAGTTTTAAGCAAACAACATAACTGTGTCCTAATTCAGTGCACTGAGTTGGGTTAAAATGAGGTGAGTGCTTGTTCTCAACCACCCCAAGGCAAACTCCCTCAATCTTTCTTGCCACTAGTTTCATCAGCTTACAATTAAGGATGGGAGGGTCTGAAAATCTGATCTTTTCCAAAGGTGACTGAAAACTCAGATGCTATAGTATCTTTATTTTATTTATTTTTATGTGGTGCTGAGGATCAAACCCATTGCCTCATGCATGCAAGGCAAGCGCTCTACCACTGAGCCACAATGCCAGCCCCACTCATACTATAGGAAGGAGCCCTAACCTTTTGATCCACAGTGAGCACATCAGGAATGAGAGTCTCACAGTTACTGTATTGTGCATGTGTATTCAGCTGGAATGTTTGGTTAGCTATATTTATGCCATAGTATACAATAAGTAGATGTTGTGTTTTATGTTATACAATAGCATATGAAAAGTATACTGCTGTATACTCTAAGCACTTATTCCAGCACTTAGAGTAACAACTTTCAAAAAAAGTGCTTAATACATTTTTATTAACTGAATCAATGACTGAGGTGACAATTGAAGTCAGAAGATGAAGGGGGGGCTGGGGCTGTGGCTCAGCGGTAGAGCGCTTGCCTCGCATGCGTGAGGCCCTGGGTTCGATCCTCAGCACCACATACAAAGCAATAAAATAAAGACATTGTGTCCATCTACAACTAAAAAAATATATATATTAAAAAAAAAAGAAGATGAAGGGGATTGACATAGACAAGAGTTTTTTCACTTGAGACACAACATAAGAATACAACAGAATTCCAGTGGAAATGGTGGAGGTCAAGGTAGAAACAGACTGTATGAGAAATCTTATTTTTCTGTGTGATGAAAGAGTGAGATAAGAGAGCAGCTGGAGGGTGATAAAGAGTCAATAAAAATTCTAAAATGGAAAATCTTGTTTTTATCAGAGATTTTACTTCAATCACTATATAGTTTTACAGATTTTTTTTCCCATTGTTTCTTTTCAGGTTTGATCCATGCAATTGCAATATTCTATCCACTTTTACACTCAGAAAGCTCTAAACACATGCATTTTGTACTTGAAAATTTATGGAAAGGGTTGCAGATTTCTTTTGTTTTCATTCTTGATTCTCTAGTTTTTAAAACATTTTCTAGTACATAATGAATATTAAGTACCTATTGTTAACTGAATTCATAAATAGTTCTTTTAGATGGAGATATCTTTCCATGAATGTTGTAGAATTGTTTGTTTTTTTAATGCTGCAGAGAAAAATCCAAGTCTACTCAGAAGTAAAGTTTAATATAAGATCAGAACCATATGGTAGAAGGCAAGAGTTGATATTTTCTATAAACTGTTGAACACAGTTCAGATATCCTTCAGCATGGAGAAGTATAGAAATACTTGGAAATATATAGAAGTATAATATGAAAATATAAAGATCGTCATCTCTAGTTCTCTCTCTCTCTCTTCAACAGCCCCTAGGGCTGTTCTCCCACTATTTAGTATTATATCAGTTATTAAACAAAACATTTGAACTGGCATGGTGGCACACCCCTGTAATCCCAGCGGTTCGGAGGAGGCCGAGGCAGGAGGTTTGAGAGTTCAAAGCCAGCCTCAGCAATAGCAAGGCAGTAAGCATCTCAGTGAGATCCTGTCTCTAAATAAAATACAAAATAGAACCAAGTGCGGTGGCACACACCTGTAATCCCAGCACTGTGGGAGGCTGAGGCAGGAGAAACATGAGTTCAAAGTCAGCCTCAGCAATGCTGAGGCACTAAGCAACTCAGTGTGACCCTGTCTCTACATAAAAATACAAAATAGGGCTGGGGATGTGACTTAGTGGTTGGTCAAATGCCCCTGAGTTCAATCCTCAGTATCTTCCACCCTCCAAAAAAGCATTCAGTGGAAAGAACTGAGAAGAACTCTAGGGTTGTTGCAACAGTCATGATTGGCCTAGAATTTCAGATTTTTGTCTAGGGAAAGCCCCCTGCAATGTGTTTCTTACTTACATAGTCCAGTGCCTAGACTGTTTCTGGGTTGTCTTTGTGGGAGCACACAGCCAGCTCCCCTCCTAACTCATAGTCCTTATCTACAGACCTAACTCTTCTGAGCTGGAGGTGACAATGGGATTCTCCCCGTCTCCTCTCTTTCTTTTCCTATCACTCTACCTTTCTCATACATGAGAGTGTTTCTGTGGCCTTTCTTTCATTGACTTCTCCTCTGTCATATTTTTATCAGAGATTCTTTAGAATTTATCAATAATAAATATCACTTTTTCCACTTCTTCAGAATTCCTACATCATGGAAACTCTATAGTAGATTTCAATGAAGTCAGTGAAAAAATGTTAATAAGATAAGTGTGTCCTCATGTTAGTTTATATAAAAGTTTTTTCTCACCTACTTTTAAAGTGTGCCATCTTGTGTTTTGTTCATTAATAAAAAGATCCTTAACACATTTTGCATTAATAAATGTATGTATTTAAAGAAAACACTGCAAGTAGAGAGAGAAAAAATTAGGGGTTAGGGAGAATGTGTGAGTGTTTATTTGGAGTAATTTTTTTTTAAATGAATAAGGTATACTCAGTGAAAATCTGAGGTCAAATTATTTCATATTGCTGAAGCATGTTCTTATTATATACTGAATTTCTATATCCTCATATCTTTTACAGCACATCATTTGGGAGGGAAAATCAATGATGTAGTTGGTACTTTCTGAATTATATGTCTTAGACACATGGATTCTTTGGGTCATTGCTTTCCTTCACTAATGGAAAATATAATGAAAACTACATAATGGAAAGAACAATTCCAATGAGAGCAGGTTAAACTGCAGAATTTTAAACTTGAAATGTGGGCTCTGGAGTAAGTATCTAATATAAGTTTCATCTCTGTAAACTAAGAATTTTTTCACTTGGAATAGCACTGGATTTTTCTTTTAAATTGTTTTGAGTTTAGAATCTTCTTTCTCCATATCAAAAGATTTATTTTAATCTTAAGCAAAGTTAATATCCCTAACGACTCTAAACTTAGGACACAGAAATAAAATGGAGCTGATATTTTGGACAAAGAAATAGTTTAGAAAGAAATTGCACCCCTGAGAAATTATCACTTAAGTGTTATTTGCATGTGCAAATCCCTGAAGGAAGCTGAGAAATGAATAGCATATTAGTAAGAGTTTTAGTTACACTATATATACATGCATATGGCATTAATATTGAATATAAAATTTCTAAATTATGATATCTTTCAGTACAACTGAAATCCAGGGCATAATTTAATAGCACAAATACAGAAAGTGGCATATTGCTCCTGTTTCTTTTAAGTGAGGAAACTCATGCCTAATTCCAGCCCTATTCAGGAATTTCTTCCATGTTGCCTCACTCTCCAAATAAATCATTAGTTCATCAGTCACAGTATCATATATAAAATAGAAAGCTACACAGGATAAAGTCAGAGGTAGTTATTCAGAGGACACAGCACTTATATTATTAAGACCGAAAGCTGAAAGACCATGGATACACAGTGAGGAAAAAAATGAGTTAGAAGAAGATATTTTTCAATTATACATGTAAGGACTCAGAATTTCCAACAAATTTTAAAAATCACTTAGTAACTATGCAAATAGATTCCCATACATATAAAATTAGCAGAAACTAGTATAAGACTTTGGGAAGTTAATAGTATATATTAGTGTTATGGTTTGGATATGAGGTGTCCCTCCAAAAAGCTCATGTGTGAGACAATGCAAGAAGCTTTAGAGGAGAGATGATTAGGTTATGAGAGCCTTCACTCAATCAGTGAATTAATCCCCTAATAGGGATTAACTCAATGGTGACTGAAGGCTGGTAGGGTGTGGCTGGAGGAGGTAGGTCACTGGGGATGTGCCTTTGGGGTACATATTTTGTGTCTGGCCAGTGGAGTCTCTCTCTGTTTGCTGATCATCAGGTGAGCTGCTTCCCTCCATCATACTCTTCCACCATGGTGTTCTGCCTTGCCTCAAGGCCCAAGGAATAGAGCCGGCTATGTATGGACTGAGACATCTGAAACCATAAGCCCCCAAATAAACTTTTCCTTCTCAAAAATTATTCTTGTCAGGTCTTTTAGTCACAGCAGAAAAAAAAATAAGCTGACTAAAAACAATTAGTTATCTATCACTGCATAAAATGTTATTCCCAAATTTAGGAAGTTAAAAACAATATTAAGTATCTGCAAGTTTCTGTGGGTCAATTAAGAAGTAATTTAGCTGAATGACTCAGTATCAGTGTTTTACATGAGGCACAATCAAGGATGAGTTGGGACTGCAGTCATCAGGAATTTTGAGTGGGGCTAGAAAAGCCATTTCCAAGATGGCTCAATAATATGGCTGTTGGTCACAGGCCTTATAAGATGATGAGAAGAGATAGGGGGAGAATATCATGTGACAATAAAGACAAGAATTAAAGTTATCCAGTTTCAACCAAAGGATGCCAAGGATGGGCAGCAACACCAGAAGCTAAGGAAAGGTATGGAATAAATTTCCAACTTGAGCATTTCTTAAAGCATGACCTTCCAGACATTAGGATTTCAGACTTGCCATCTCCAGAACTGTAAAAGATAAATTTCTTTTTAAGTCACCGATTTAGTGATATTTTGTTAAAGTAGTCCTAGGAAACTAATACAGTAAAAATTGGCAAAGTGTGGTGTGATAGATCTACAATATGCATGAGTCTGCTCTGACAAATCAACACTCTATGTAATGGAGATTAGTGACAGTGATGGAATTTTCATTCCAACCACAAGTTATAATGGCTAATGCATTTTGGGGGCAAAAAATTAGTAAATAAAAAAGAAAGAAAAATCTGACAAGAATTTGATAACACGATGACATTTCACTTATCATTGATATGAATTGATGAAGGCCTTGAGGTAGACTATAGAAGACAATCTTACTAATAAATTATGAAGGAAATGTAGTTAGACCAAGGAAATTGGCTGAAAGGATGGACAGAGAAGTTCAAGCAAAAGGAAAGTTGACTAGAAGTACTACTTCTTAAGAATTATAGAAACACTGGTGAAAATTAAAACCTCTAGAGGAAGAAACTAGAATAAGGAAGTATTCTTCAAATGTACTATTAAGGAAGAAGTTAAAAATAGGTCTCAAAACCCTATTGTATGTTGATGAAGTCCCGTGTACAGTATCCTTAGAGACTGGTTAAACCCCAAGGACACCAAAATCTGCAGTGCTCATGAACCTTATAAAAGATGGTACAGTATTTGCATTGTAGCCTATGCACATCCACCAATGCACTTAAAATCATCTCTAAATTACTTATAATACCTAACACAATGTAAATGCTATGTGAATACTTATTGTGCTGTGTTTAGGGAGTAATAACAAAGAAAAATTGTACATGATCACTACAGACACAATTTTTTCTTGCCAAATATATTTGATCTTCTGTTGATTAATTCTGCAGATGTGGAAACTGTGGATAGAGGGCCAAACATATATGATTATTAACTGAATAATTACTTTTTAGTCTGTAATACAGCTTTAGGCATCATCCAATACTTCTGTGTTATCTTTATAAAATACTGAGGTAAGGAATTTCTTAGAGTACTATTATGGGCATTGTGGAAAGATAAATTTTGATATGTTGAAATTTTGAAGAGTTTATTTGAGCACATAGTAATTCATGAATCCAGCAAGTTCATAGCAAGTGATTGGGGGTTATGAAGATAGGGTTTAATAGGCTTTTGGGGAGGTGAATGTGGAATAAGAAAAAGGAAATTATTTGACAAAATTTCAGTTTGAGCTTTATCTTATCTGGACTATTCCTATAGGAAGCCCAAGACAATATAACCAATGCCCAGTTGGCTGCCTGTGATTGGCTTAGCTGGAGTATCATTTTCAGATAGAAACCCAGGAAGTTAGAGAGCTACATAAGTCCAATGGCTTCCCACTTAATTATTTTTATGATAGATATCTGGAAAAATGTTCATTCTGAATGGATAGTTCTTTTTATTTTGTTACTCTGAATGGAAAATATTTGGTTGTCATTTCACAGTTTGTGGCTAAAAAGAAAGCTAAAGTAAAGCTAAAAGGTAAGTGAGTGAACTACTATTTATGTGATCATTGGTAAATCAAGTTCTATAAACATAAGAAAATTGTGATGAAAATGAATGAAGATACAGTGAAGTGAAACATCAGAGGAACTGACAGATCCCATCAAAGAAAATAGCTTTATGCTAGACTTTAACACAGTAATGTGTATTTGTTTATAATTTTCTTACTAAGTTTAATACAGATCCATTAAATTCCATTAATGCTGAAAAGTTCATGTGATGGATAGATCAGTTCTTTAAAGTATTTTAGTAGTAAGAAGAATATTATTTTAAAATCTTTCTCACAGAACATTTATGAAATAAGACCTAGAATATTTATACTATATGTTTACTGAATGTTTACCAAAAAATTTATGTATGCATAATGGATAACATTTTATACTAAACATAAAAAAGAATGTAACTCTTATAAAGTTATAAACTATACATTTTATTATTTCCACCCAGTGCCATTCACAGAGCTTCATAATATTAGTTGCTAATAATAAAGAGGATAACCCTGTACAGAAAGGGAAAAAGACAGTAAATCTATTAGCTATATTCAGAATGAAGTCATTATAATCAAATGAAGTACAAAAATGATACCCTAATTTCTATCATTTTTATTTTTAATAGGAAGAACTTTACAAGTTACCTAATCTTTTAAGAGATAAAAGGAGTAATTCAGGATCCTATTCAAAGGTAGAATTTGTCAATGTTATTTTTATTCTTTGAATAAATAAGGTTTCCATTTAATCAACAAATCATTTGTGACTAACACTTGAAAATGAACCAATTTAGTTCTCAGCAATTGTCCAAATACTTTGGCCTATCAAATCCTTTTAAAGCAGGGAATTCGAGAATGAAATCAAGAAAATATTCTACATTCAATCTAACATTGGTGATTGTAATACACTATTGTAGTATATATATCTCATTATTAAAATAAGAGTCAAAACTGTTTTGTCTTTTGCACCACATATTGTAGTTACATAAAAAGAATTCCTGGTAAAATATCAATTTGAGGGGCTGGGGCTATGGCTCAGCGGTTGAGCGCTTGCCTTGCATGCATGGGGCACTGGGTTCGATCCTCAGCACCACATAAAATAAATAAAGATATTGTGTTCTTCTACAACTAAACAAAATATTTTTTAAAAAAATCAATTTGACATGAAACAGAGTTACCTGTAATCACATAGGGAAAAAGTTCTTTATTTAAATATATCTATCAAAACTATGACACTTGCCAAGCATTAATTTAATTACAATACTTCCCGTTTAAAGTGTGATTGTTCATTGAGTAAATCCATATCTTCCCCTCCTTCCATTTCATCTCCATTACACTGATCAATATAGCATTTTGACATAAATCTTGCAAATTTTCATTTTACTGTCTACAATTGTTAAAATTCAAAAATCTTTGATTTTCATTTCCAAAGTATTTCCCCACTTTCCGGAATTAAGATTTCCTGATGAAACAAAAATTATTTTGTCCTGAGTGGATATGAACTCCAAGTCAAGAAATGCAAAAATTCCCAAGGGAAATAAGTTGACCACAAGCTTTCCAGCTGATTCAGCTTCTTAAAACCTTCACCTTGCATCTGGATTAAGACATCTATTACTAGGAGCTGGCTCTGGAAGTGTTTTCAGGACACCAATGGTAAATGTTAGCAAAACCAGAGAGCTACATAGTCATGAAAAACAAGTCCATCAAAATTTCAAAACTCTTTTTTTTCTGCAAGATTTTGTTGTAATATTCATTATAAATTTAGTGTGAATGTATATATACTATGTGTGGATAACAATAGGCCTTCCTTTATTTATCTTGTTGGGATTGGTTTTATAGTCTTGATCCCAGAAAATGATGACAATGCCCAAAGGGCTTCTCAAGAGAAGTCTCCCTAGAGTCTAAGGAAAGGAAATATTAGACATTATGTGAGGAGATTACCACTTCCTTGAGCCCACTTTGAAAGGCAGCTCATTATTTAGTTGTTGAATCCAATGTTTATCTGACTAGAATATCCCTTTCAAGACATACTTATTAAATACCTGTGTCAGAGCCTGGAATATGCTCTCTGCTGATGCATGGATGTGAACACGGAGTCCCAGTTCATAAATCTGATGTGGAAACAGACATAGATGAACTGCCATTGACAATACATAGTGATAAATCCTAAGAAGAGAAAAGTATATACAAAAAGTGTGCTGATCATATCGCCAGCTGAATGGAGTAGAAAATGTTCGGGAGGTAATACATGAGCTCACTTTTGATAAGTGAATGGTGTTTTGCTAAGAAAACAAGGACAAAGACTACCTGAAAACGAGGACAAAGACTACCTGAAAACGAGGACAAAGACTACCTAGTAGGCAATCTTGAAAGACCGGGATACAGGTGGCATGTTTGAAGGCTAAAACTAGTGAGTATTCCTGAAATATAAACAGCAAACTTATAGAGTTCGGATTTACATCTTACAGGATAAGAAAGAAGGTTCTTAGCTTTCAAACGCCTTGGATGCTATACTGAGGAATTTAAATTTGATTCCATAGATCACAGGACAACAAAAATCCAAGGAAAAGGAGCACAAAAGTGGACAGAATAAGGTAGCAGAGATATTAAAGGGAAAAAAAAGATTTCAGTTGTCATTTAAGCAACTGTATAAAAAAGCATTAGAGAGAACAGAATGTTCAGTGATTTTTCAAGCCCTGGCCAATGTTACAAGCTACCTAGTGTGCTATTCATTCATATAGAAAATAAAAAATTTGAAGTAAAAAGTCAATTCTGAACAGGTTACATTTGAGGAAACAGATGGACCTGAAGAAAATTCCAAGAGAATCAGGAAATGTTGGTCCTTGGAAGAAAAAAAGGAAATACCGATTGAACATTTAGAAAATGTTGGTGTGCATGTAGAAATTAATAACATAGGCTTAAATTCACTAGTAATTTGGATACATGTTCTTTTATATTACAGAATCATGAATTTTAAGTATCATAAAATCAATTTCTACTGTATAATTTCAATTAATCTAGCATGCATCCAATCCATGGTGTCTCATGCACTGTCTCTTCCTCACCTCAAAGACAGAAATACTTAACATTTAATCCTTTCTTGAACCTACAATAATTCATGTGGTTACATATAAGTAGAGCATAACTGTATAATTACACTCAATGCATTATGATAGTTTCCAAAGACCCTGAAGATAAGATAGTGTGTGTGTGTGTGTGTGTGTGTGTGTGAGAGAGAGAGAGAGAGATTGTCTTGAACAGTAGTCTGGAGGAAATTGTTATGGTCCTAACAAATAACATTATGTTCACTACCATCCTGTTATGTAAATACCATCATAGATTCCATTTATGGGATGAGAAAACTTAAGTACAGGGAGCCTCATTGCTCTAGAATATGGGAAAATAGTCCATTTTAATTAGAGAATATGTATTGGAAAACACAATATTTTTCCTGTAAGAAATTACTGCATAGAAAATGTTTTTAA
>PVHX01026677.1:0-20435 GCA_004024805.1 Geosciurus inauris
GGAGGTAAAAAAAGGAAAGGAGAGGAAATGAACAGTTATTGAGGAAATAGATGAAGCAGGTATCATCCTAGGTACTTTAGCAATATTATCTAAATAGGAAAGGGAAAAGATGACTAGAGTATTAGATTGTGTTTTTTGGCTAAATACCTTAGTGCTCTTAGAGAATGATACACTTTGTATTCAAATAGGAAAAATTCTTCATGAGGTTTTTTCTTTATAGCTTTGGTAAAAATTGATTCCCCACACTCTTTTGTATCAATACACTTCAGGGCCAGGAATGTTAGGGTAATAAAGAAAGTCCTGATGACAAAAGTTTTCCTACAGCTAGAGAATGAAAGAAAGCAATGTGAATTGGGGATAAATATTTGAATCATTAACATACAGGAAGTATTACTGTTGTGTATTTGTGGGAGGAAGGGTTAGTAATGATAGAGATAACATATCTCTACACCCAGAGCCTGCCAAGCCTGGAAAGTTCCCTTTTCTTCCATTAACACTGATGTCCCTGAAGTAGTAAGCCTATCCACAAGGCACGAGGTCAGGCCAACTCCGTTTCTTCTTTTCAGTTTCCTGCTATGGAACATATACCTAATTGGGGCCAATAATCTAGCTAAAGTGAAGCTTCAGCTGGCTTGAAACATGCCCTTCCCTCCAGCTCTCCTAGTAGATGTGTTCCATTTGGTTCACAGGGGAAAAAAATGTACCAGTTGGTTAATTCCACCTTAACAGTATTTTCTTTTGAGCTTCTTGGGCAAAAACCTGGTTAACAAAGTGCTACTTTGCTTTCCTTTGCCATTATCCTTTGTGTATTTTTCTATCTTGGCAACCTCATGCCAATAGGTTGCTGAGGTCTGGGCCAGGATATGCAGGATATGGTGCTTAAAGAGACCCTGAACAAAACATCATCTTGATCACCTCTAAATGGAAAAAATGAAAATGAAAATGAAAAAGGAACACGTACAGAGGAAGAATAATAACAGCCAACAACAGTCTAGGAAAATACATGTGGCCATACATTTGTTCATTAAAAAATATTTACTAAGTACCTAAATGAATGAGGTGTTATGCTAGACACTAGAAATATAGAGATGAATAGTCTCTCCCCGCAAAAACTCAACAGTGTAAAGAAAGTGGCACGTGCCTGAACTTATTATAAAATAATCTGTTAGGTAAATAGAGATTTGCATGAAATATTATGAGACCATCCAGAAATGATACCTATCTATTCTGGGGTTAGGATGAGTGATTTCAAGAAGAACACTGTCAGTTGATGCCTGAGTATGAAAGAATGAGTAAGTCAGGAGAAAGAAGCAATCGTAAAAGGGATAGCTATCCTAGGTAGAGAGTCTAGATAAATTTAAAGAATGGAGATGATAAAGAATGTAATTGTGTGTATGGGGAAACACGTACATTTCAATATTGCTACATCATTTTCATGGCAGTAAAAGAAATGAATGTGGAAAGGTAGACAGGGGGTTGGTTGTCATGAAAGGCGTATATGCCACTTTAAGGAATTTGTATATTTTCTTTGGGTAATAATTCCCAAGCTATATTCTACAGTACTTTAGGGTTCTGCAGGGGCCAATGCAGTTGGGAACAGGAGTAGAGAGAACTAAATGAGAGTCAAGTGAACAAATCTTATTATGCGGGAGGTAGTCCCAGCAAATTAACCCAGAGAATATGTACATAGACAAAGACAAGAGTATAAGATTCATTACAGAACCAATAGGAGAACATGAAAAGAAAGGAGTACTAGCAGAAAAAGCACAGAAAAAGCAGTTAGAGAGGAAACAGAGATAACCAGGAGGCTGAAATATTATGGCAATGAAAAGAATTTCCAGAAATAAGGAGCATTAAATAATATTTTGAGTCCTCTGACATCGCACATTATTCATGTATTTGGGATTAAGATTAACAGTAAGTTTGTAACCAAACAGAACCAACATCATTATATACTTTTTGAAATCTGACAAATGCAAGATGAAGAAAAAAGTCATAATTTACTGGCCCAAAAGTCTCTGTTCCTAACCACATCTTGACTATAAAGTTATTTGATGAATGGCACTGCCTGAGAGCAGTGCCTCATTGTTTGTAACTCTGGGCCATGATTGGTCCAGGACTGTATATAAGCTTCTGTACTTTCTGGAATACACGGTGTTTCTGCATCTCGCTCAGGCAGAACAGTTTACCTACCCCGAAGTCTGGTTAGAGTGACTCCGCAGACTGCCACCCCAAAACCTCATGCCGTGAGACCCCACTTCATCCCCCGAGGACCCCCTTTTCTCATCTCTCGGGACCCCAACTCATTGAGCAGACCCATGAGACACGACTTCAAGCAATAGTTATTGCTGTTGAGAATAGGCATACACACCTTGAACTACAACATCTGGCTTTGGTACAGTAGAGAATCTACGATTCAGTGGATCAATTTCTCCAGGAGCTAAAAATCCCTAAAGAAAAATCAGAAAGATTTTTAGGTCTCAAAAACTAAAACAAATAAGCTAATGTTTTAGGGAAAACAACATCAGAAAGTAAACAAATACACTTCCTGTATGAATATGTTTGAACTCCCATAATTCACATTCAAATTAATTATATTTGAAGTTTATTCCTTGTGGTGCCATAAATCCTTCTCTAGGAAGTATGTTGGGTATAAATTCTAAATAAACAGAAAGTTTCTGATTACTCCTCTTCTTTCTCTGGATATACATATGATGACACATATTTAGATGATCAAACTACAATATTTATTATGAATATTTTAAGTCATTAGTCCTGCTATTTTTGTACTTTGTTCCTGTGTCTTCTATGCTTTCTGCTCATTGTAAATCTTTTTTTTCCAGTTCTGGGGATCAAACTCAGGACCTCTACAACTGAATTACATCCCCAGACTCTTTAAAATTTTATTTTGAGATAGGGTCTCACTAAGTTGTTCAGGCTGGCCTCAAATTTATGATCCTCCTGCCTCAGTCTCCCAAGTAGCTGGGATCACATTGTGCACCACTGTGCCTATCAGAAATCTTTTGACTTAACTTGAGTCTCTGTCCTTTATGAAATGGGATGAACTCACCTATTTTGTTTTTAAGCGTATCCCTTATCTCTTCCTGTTTTCATTATATATAATTTATTTTAGCTTAATTAGAAGTTTACCATGTATGGATTACTTCAAACAAAGCATTCTTCCCATTATTTGCTCTATTCATGTTCAAGTCAACTAAGGATAACCAAACAGCCATGGTCACAGGAAAAAACAAAACAAACAAAATCAGCTACAGGAAAGAAATGATCATATATAAATAGGTCAAAGAGTCTGGCTCAGAAAGGACAGCTAAGTCCCAGCAGATTCTCTAGGAAACTGGTTATATATCACATCAAAATAACCTACAATGGGGAAATACATTTTCCAGTACATTTGGAAAACTTTGGAGAAAGAAACACCTTTGTGTAGGTTCAAAATGCTGCAAAGAAGCTGGATATAAAGTCAGAAGTGCTTCATTAAGGGCTGTCTCAATAGAATTTGAAGTGAGGAACATCTTGAGAGTCCCTTACCAAAAAACAAATAGAAAACCCAAAACAAGCAAACAAAAAGTCCATAGTGTTCCTACCCAGTTGTCAGGGTGCCTAAAATGATTAGTTAATTCAATTAAAGAATGAAACATTATGTTGCTTGGAAAGGTTAGCACTTAATCCATTGTCAGTAATTACTATCTAAGGACAATTGCCCTCATTAGTCACCAGGAGTTCTGAATGGGAAACATCCAGGGCTTGATTCTTTAGTATCTCCAAGTACAATGCCAAAGTAGGGAGCTCTGGGTGGCTCCCTACTTTGAGGAAAATGGTTGCCAAGGAGTAAGAGATTTTTATCAAGGGCTAACCATGCTTCCTACTCTAAAAACTCGGAGGAAAAACTATAATTAAGGCACAGTACAAAAGGCAAGAAATCTTTCAGATTTAATAAGCCACTTACAAATCTGATTATTTAGGTGACTAAGGCAGGAAAATTGGGGTAGCTTAAAGTTTCCCCTTACCTCTGCCATCAAGCTTCCTAAAATATATAGAGACTGACCCCACATATGGGGCAACTTCCCCATGGGTACTCGGTCCACAGTATGAGGATTTTGATATTCTTCATCAACCTAAATGAAAACACGAAGAGTCCAGATGAGAGGTAATACAAAGCTTATGTGATACTAGACTATAAAAGGCTGAGTCTGTATTTTGACTTTACATACTGACATAGGAAATGCACTGATAAAGGAAGCACTATAACAATAGTCCACGGCAGAGCTTGCTCCATAAACTGTAATGTTCATACAGATCACCTGAGGATCTAGTTAAAATGCAGATTCTGATTGAGTAGGCATGAGGGAGGGAGGGAAAATGGCATCTATTTTCAAACAATCTCAGGTGATGCTGCTGATATTGGTAGGAGTTAAGTCTTCCCATCCCAAACAGAATGGAAGGCTGTATATCTGTCATGTTTAGTGCTCTTTCACAAAGAGGAACAATGGTATACCTGCGTTATACTTTGGGAAAATGAAGACAGGACATACTTCATTTCCAAGCTTGATCTACTCAAACAATCCCAGATTATTGATCTCAAAGCAGAGAATACCAAAACTTGAGAGTACATACTGAACATCACTCTTGTTCTACCTACTGATCTCTATGTCATTCTCAGCATCGCAGTTTGGTCTCATCCTATCTCCCTGTACATTATTGCCATAATTGAGAGACCTTTAACAATTTATTTATAAAGGAATAAAATCATATTGCTATTGTCCTATACCTAAAGACAAACTTATTGAACATTAAAATCAGAAGATAAGCAATCATTTGACCCAAATTGAATTTGAACCTATTGAATTATGCCTCCTCTTCAATTGGTGTAAGAGCATTTTCCAACTCACCCTGTCAGGAGGAACACTGTACAGCTCTGGCAGAAGTGGGACTCCATTTTTGCCCTTGATGAGGACTGCTTCAAGAGCCTCTCTATACTCTTGAACCTACAGAGAAAAGAAAGGCAGACAGTTCTTGTAGGGATCTAGGAGAGGGTAGCAGCCAAAAGGTACTATTTAAAGCAGGTTATTTCACCAGGTAAAAGGGAGAGGAAAAAGGAATGGTAGTAAATGCTTATTATAGGCCAAATATTGTGTTATAACTTTGTATACTTCAATATGTTTAATTTTAATAACAATTATAGTCAGAATCTGTTATTGAAGCATTTACAGGGGAATGCACACTCAAAGAGGTTCTGAAATTGTGGAATATCACAGAGCAAGAAATGGTTTGAGTCCAGAGTTCAACCCAAGTCAGCCTGTCTCCAAAGTCCTGCTTGATTCCATGTGTAGTACTTTAAGTATACCTTCTTGATTTTAGGTTGCATTGGACTTTAAAACTACAATTTCACCTGTCAAATTTGGTTTCTAGTATGGTTAGGATTATGTCCTTTGCTTAGTTGAAGCCTAGCAATACATAAGGTATAAAAAGCAAAAGTAAAAACAATCACACACAAAAAAACAAGGGCTGGAATGTAGTTCAGTGATAACAGCACTTGCCTAGCATGCATAAGGCCCTAGGTTTGACGCCTGGTACTAAAAAACAAAGTAAAAATAAAAACCCTATAACTTATGATAAAAACATGTGCAATAATTTCTGCTCTAACACTTGCTTTGAAAACAAATTTGTTCTAATGCATCGGATAGATTAGGGAAAAATTTAAGCAGAACATAAATTTCACATTTGCTTATATATGATTTCATATCGAGAATGTATTCAGCTGCACACACACGTACACACCTCAGGAGGACAGTGAACTTTACCCATCCAGATCTGCTGTTATAAGTTTCTATCCCATATCAGATAACCCTTCTTTTACCACTTCATAGCTTACAAATTGTAACCTTCTGATGGTCACCCTGGCCACATGGCTATGGGCCTTCCCCACTCTTTCCCCTCCGTCTATTTTCAAAATTTTCCTTTTTCTTCTGTGTTCTTTTTCCTCTAATTTCTCTCATTATTTTCTTTCATTGGTGCTTCTCAATTATACAGAATGATAGGTTTCATTGTGGTATATTTGCACATATACACAAACAAAATTTAATCAAATTTACTCCCCAATACTGCTTCCACCCTCCTTCCCTTCCTCCCTGCCGGATCTCCTCCTTCTACTCTACTGGTCACCCTTCTACTTTCATGGCATCCCTTTTTCCCTCTGTTTTTATACTCCAGTGCATTTGTGTTTTCATCTCTGAGCAGTGCTGATTATATCATGAATTTGCAACAAGTTTCTATCTGTGAAATTCGAAGAACTCCAGGGATATCTTTTTGTAAAAAAATATTATTTTAGCTCGGCATAGTGGCATACACTTATCATCTTAGCAACTCGGGATGCTAAGGCAGGAGGATTGCAAGTTTAGCGCAGCCTGGGAAAATTAGGGAGACTCTGTCTCAAACTAAAAATTTCAAAAAGGCTGGAGATGAAGCTCAGTGGGGAAGCATTTGCATAGCATGTGCAAAATCCTGGGTTCAATCCCTAGTACTGCAAAACCATAATTTTAATTGTATGCAATTTATGGGTACATTGTAGTAATTCAATCCACATATACAGTGTGTAAGGATAAAATTAGGATAGTCAACATTTCCATCTTCATTTATTTACAATTTATGACAAGAGAAAAACTATTCTGATGTACAGAGAAACTAAAGAAGTCAATAACAGTATTTGGGCTATTCAATGATCAAAATTGAGGCCCACGAAAATAGAATCTAGGTCTCCCAACTCTTAACTTAGAACACTCAGCTACAAGTCTTTAGGGGACAATTCTGTCTCTTTCATAGTAGGAAGACTTCCATTTGAACACAAAATTGGTACAACCATTAACTAAATGAGCAAGATATAACAGGACCAGTCTGCTGAAACACTCTTTTCCCAACTCATTACCTGTTCAGTATTTCCACTGAAGACCCCATCAAGGATAAAATATGTCCAGAACAATGGCCATTCACACTCAATGTTTTCAAACAACTTCAGCTCAGCTGGTTCATAGTACAAACGATTGGGATCCTGGTAAAAACACAATAAACAGTCTGTCTCATTGCTCAGAGCTTAGATGTACATCTTTCATTCAGTGATACCATCATATGGCCTTTCATTACTTATAGTTTGTTAGAAAATGCAGTCAGTACTTAGTACTGTATGAGGTGATTATAACTAGTGGAACTGGGGTAATAAGGACATCACAGCAGGGTAAATGAGGAAGTAAGTTTAGCTTGCAATGAAGTTTCATTTGGTTTTATACTTGCTATGTTTGAAGTAATAGTAACATGTACAAGTAGAAATGCTGACCAGGACAGCTAGAGATGAGGGTTTGGGAATCATCCTCATA
The DNA here is from genome assembly GCA_004024805.1 of Geosciurus inauris. Taxonomy (NCBI): domain Eukaryota; kingdom Metazoa; phylum Chordata; class Mammalia; order Rodentia; family Sciuridae; genus Geosciurus; species Geosciurus inauris. Next base: position 7,389 of record PVHX01026677.1, read on the forward strand.
GGAGTGATACATGAATTACAAATTGCAGATGAACTTAGTGAAAAGGTACTATATAAAATGAGCAAACTGACCCCAAATGGAATCCTGATAAATCTTCAGAGTGAGGTGAGGGAAGGACAGAAAAAAAAATCAGTATACTGTGAAAATTAAAATAGTAAAAGAATTTCAAGAAAATGTAGGAGCAGGTAACAGTGATACAATACGGAGAAGTCAAGGAGAATAAGGATTGAGAAAAAGCTATTGGATCAGTCAGGCATTTAGAAGTTTATGATGATGTTTCAGGGCATAATTTTAGTACACTGGTGGCGGCATTCAAATTCAATGCTAAGGAATAAAGTGAAAAAGAGGAAGTAGACCAGAAAAGTTTGAGCTTGATTTAAAAAATCACAATGGCCCTTGACCAGCTGACCTAAGCCTTAAGCAACATTTTTGCATTACCAATGAAAATGTTTATTATTGACCATTTATTCTCTTTAGTAGTCAGGTGTACTGACACATGCCTATAACCCTAGTTATTTGGGGGGATTGCAAGTTTCAGATTAGCCTGGGAAAATTAGCTAGACTGTGTCTTTAATAAATAAATAAAGGCTGGAGATGTAGTCCAGTGGTAAAGCACCTCTGAGTTTAATCTCCAGGACAAAAAAATCCCTTTAATGGGGCTGGGGCTGTGGCTCAGTGGTAGAGTGCTTGCCTAGCATGCGTGAAGCACTGGGTTCAATCCTCAGCACCACATATAAATAATAAATGAATGAAATAAAGATCCATGAACAACTAAAATATTTTTAAAAAATCCCTTTAATAATATTTAATTTTCCCCATAGATATTTCCAAGAAAAATTTGTGTATTAGAACAAAAGGAACTTAACTTTTTCAAGTTCAAGCACTGTGTAGAACCAACCAACTAAAAAAACTTGCAAAGAAAGGGTTGCTATGATTTGTAATTGGGTTGAGTGTGTTCCCTAAGGGTCCATGTGTTGAAATTTAATCTGTACTGTGAACTATTAAGAGAAAGGATATTAATCCAACTGTGGTGTTTAGAGGTGAGGCCTGGGAGAGGGGATTGGGATTCAATAAGATCATTAGAGTGGAGCCCCCATGAATGAATACTGGTGGTTTTATTAAAAGCAAGAGAGTGACCAGAAGAGACACACAGATTTGCTCATGCTTCCTGTCTCTTGCCACGTGATGTCCTGCACCACCTTAGGACTCTGCTAGCAGGAAGGCCATCACCAGATATGGATCCTTCAACTTATACCTCCAGAATTGTGAGCCAAAATAAATAAGCCACTTTCTATATAACTCATCCACTCTGTGGTATTATGTTATTGACAACAAGGAATAAACTAAGTCAAGGGACCAGAAAGATGTACTGATGGCAAGAATTTTCTCTTTGTAATTACTAAGTATTTGGGAGGAGATACTTTGAGACTATGCAAAGTTTCTGTTTTTTGCTTAAACTTTGCCCACTAATTTTAGCATTCATTAGTAACTCTTTCTGAAACTAACCAACTGCAAGAGTTTTCTTTCTTTTTATTTAATACAGAATGGCACCCAAACTGAAAACATGGCAGTGAAGCCCAACAAATACAACAAACATCAGTTATTGTTATCCTATTTAGTGATCTACATAAGTACCATCAACAAGATATTCTCTCTGAATGATGCTGCAGATCCCAGTGACCCTTCTACCATGTGTTCATTTGTGGGAAAAGAAACCTACCTCTTTTTTTTTTTTTTTTTTTTTTTTTTAAAATATTTTTTTAGTTGTTGATAGATTTTTATTTTATTCATTTATTATTTATATGTGGTGCTGAGGATCGAACCCAGGGCCTCACACATGCGAGGTAAGCGCTCTACCACTGAGCCACAATCCCAGCCCCAAGAAACCTACCTCTTTAGGAGTTTTATATCCATCTCGTAGGAAACGACAGCAACCATAACGACCCTGGGGACATAGAGGAAAAATCTCAGAAGCTTATACATAAGTACATCAATATAAGTAATCAGAAATACATACTTTCTAAAATCTATCTGTACAATTTCTCAACAATACAGACATGATAGCTAAAAACAAAAACGAAAAATCTGAAATCAGCCCAGCAGCAGAAATTGATTTAAGCAATGTGATTTTAAGTGAGGGCTAAGTTACAAGTTCTTCTTTAGATCAGCATTCATAACAATATTCACCTTAGGGTAAGTCTGTGACAGACTAATTACTAATCTATGTGGTCCTGCCCATAGCTCACAGAGCTTATAAGAGACCACAGGCCTTAAAAACATTTTTTTTAAATTTGAGAAGTTACAAATATAGTACAGTGTCCCAATATACCCATCAATCACCATGGTCTTATATTAACACCTTACATAACCATAGAACATTTATCAGAACTAAAAAATTAACTTTGGTACAATACTATTAACCAAAATACATAAGTTAAATGGTTTTCACCAGTTTTTCCACTAATGCTCTTTTTTGTGTGTGTTTGAGGACCCAGTTCAGAATCCCACACTGTATTTAGTTGTCCTGTCTCCTTAGTCTCTTCCAATCTGTGACAGTTCCTCAGCCTTTCCTCGTTTTTTTTTTGTGATTTTGATACTTTTGAAGACTATTCATGAGTTATTTTGTATAATGTCCCACATTTAGTTGTGTCTGACTTTTTCTCATAATGCAATTGAGGTTATACATTACTGGAGGATACCACACAGGTGATGTGCCCTTCTCAGTGCATTATATAAGGGGACATGTGATATCAATATGTCCTATTTGTGGTGAAGTTCCCCCTGATCACTTGGTTAACGTGGTATCTGTTGGGTTTCTTCAATATAGTTTTCCCATTGTAAATATTAGATTTTAGATATTTGGGGGAAGATACTTTGAGACTATACAAATATTCTCTCTCTGCTTAAACTTTCATCCACAGATTTTAGCATCCATCAGTGGGTCTCTCCTGAAACAATTATTATTTCAGTGTTCACATAATGGCAATTTTATATTTCCTTCATTTCTTCAACATGTTTTGTGTATACAGTAAACATTTATTTAATATCTGATAATGAACAATTCTCTGTTCCTTAAACATTTCACATAAGCTATGACATCTTGGCATTAATGCTACTTTAAAATAATTTTAAAAATTTTATTGGTGCATGTTAATTACACAGAACAGCAGATTTCATTGTGACACATTTGTACATGTATATAACATGATTAACAACATTCTCCAAGATGTCTTCTGCCCTCTGCCTTGATCTCCCTGGTCCCTTACCTATATACTAATGCTTTCATATAGAGTCATATTTCTACTAGCACAGTTCCATAGAGAACCATTCTGTCACCCTCAAAATAATCCAGAGCTCCTCCCCCACCTTTCTTTTTCTTTTTCCTCTGTAGCTTCCACATGTGAGAGAAATCAGACAGGTGAGTATCTCAAGAAAATCAAAGGGAGACCAGTAGAGCAGAAGAAAGGGACCACAGAGGGAAATGGGAAATACTATGGGATGATATTGGCTGCTACAATTTGGATGTGAGGTGTCCCCCAAAGCTCATGTGTGAGACAATGCAAGAAGTTTTAGAGGAGAAATGATTGGATTATGAGAGCCTTAACCCCATCAGTGAGTTAATTCCGGGATGGGACTAAATATTAACTGAAGGTGAGTAAGGTATGGCTGGAGGAGGTGGGCATTTGGGGCTTGTCTTTGGGGTATATATTTTGTGTCTGGTGAGTGGAGTCTCTTTGCTTGCTGATCATCATGTGAGCTGCTTCCCTCTGCCACACTCCTCTGCCACTATGTTCTGATTTACCTGAAACCCTGGGGAATGGAGTTGACTGTCTATGGACTGAGACCTCTGAAAACATGAGCCCCCAAAGAGACTTTTCCTCCCCTACAATTGTTCTGGTCAGGGTCTTTTAGTCACAGCAGCAAAAAAGCTGACTAAAACATTTACCAAATTATATTGTTATATTGTATATGTGTATGATATGTAACAACAAATCCACCATTGTGTATAATTATAAGGCACCAATTAAAAAATCTTATTGTTAAAATTAAAAAAATATTCCAGAGCTATATCTTTATAGACAAACTCTGCCTCCAACTTCTGGCAACCACTAATCTGTTTTTTTTTTCCTATTTGTTTTGTATTTTCCAGAGTACTATGTAAATGGAATCATTCAACACCTAGACTTTGGGGTCTGGTATGTCTTTCCCTTAGCAAAATGTGCTTAAGAATCATCCAAGTCAGGCACAGTGGGGCACACCTGTAATCCCTGCACTTTGGGAGTCTGAGACAGGAGAATCATGAGTTCAAAGCCAGCCTCAGCAATGGTGAGGCACTAAGCAACTCAGCAAGACTCTGTCTTTAAATAATACATAAAATAGGGCTGGGGGTATGGCTCAGTGGTCAAGTACCCCTAAGTTCAATCTCCAGTACCAAAAAAAAATCATCCATATTGTCACACAGATCAGTAGCTTATTCCTTTTTATTGTTGAATAATATTCTACAGGGAGGTAGTATAACTTGTTTATCTAGTGTTGAAGGTTGTTTCTAGTTCTTTCTTGGCAATTATCAGAAAAACTGTTATAAACATTTGTGTGATTTTTGTTACAGGACAAATTGTCATTTCTGTAGAGTAGCTATCTAGAAATGAAGTTGTTGGATCATGTGGTAGGCATACGTTTAAATTTGTAAGAAACTGCCAAACTGTTTTCCAAAGTGGATGTACCATTCTGTATTCTTCATTAGTGATAACTATAGAAACGAAAAAACTTTTTAAAGAAAGTATTAGAAGAGGACAACTCAGAAAAATGAAAGGTTCCCTGAAATCACTGACACAGATCATGTTCAAGGCCTCCAATGGTACTATTTTCTCCTAAAAGTCACAGCCTCAAAGAGAAGAAAGGCCAATGTAGACATACCTGAAGCTTGGTGATTATCTCCTGTTTTGTGAGCTCCACCAACTGGCTATCCTCGACAGCAAAAGCTGGGAAAGAAATCACTGACAACAGACTAGCATCAACTTCTTTGGATGTTGAAGCCCGGGGCAGTAGCGAATTAAGGATAGACTAAGAGGAAGAAATTCAAATATGGTACATTAGTAAATACCTTGGCATTATAAAACAGTTTTAGTTTCAAAAGATTCATGTGGAAAATCTTTCAGAAGAAAACCTCAACATTATTCAATGGAGAGAGCTTAGAAAACTAGCTACTTTGGTTAAGTCATCCCTTGTATTAAACTTGTTCTCAGTAAGTCCTCATTCTATTCTTTTTTTTTTTTTTTTTTTTTGGTACCAGGGATTGAACTCAGGGGTACTCGATCACTGAGCCACATCCCCAGCACTATTTTGTGTTTTATGTAGAGACAGGGTCTCACTGAGTTGCTTAGCACCTCGCCATTGCTGAGGCTGGCTTTGAACTCGCAATTCTCCTGTCTCAGCCTCCCAAAGTGCTGGGATTACAGGCCCATTCTATTCTTGAGCAGCTGCTCATGTATAGAGATTACTCAAACATTATCCCACCTATGGTCCTATTGCTCCATTAGCAGCTATTTAAGTATAAAGTTAAGGCAAAATATAGCTGCTGAGAAGAAAGATAAGGAAGGGTCAGCTTTTATGCCTCTGACATATTTTTTCCCATGGAAAAGTTTTGTTTTTAAAATTTGAAGGCAAGGGCTGGGGTTGTGGTTCAGTGTTAGAGTGCTTGCCTAGCATGTGTAAAGCACTGGGTTTGATTCTCAGCACCACACATAAATAAATAAAGTCCACTGAAAACAAAAAAAAATTAAAAATTAGAAGGCAAGAATATATTCCTTAGAACACACGAGCATCTAATCAGAGTTTAAATAAAAGGAGAAAATTCATCATTCCAATGAGAAAAAAATCTTAATCTTTCTTTATATTTATCTATTTGTTTCAGATGGGGCCTCACAGTATTGCCCAGGTTCATCTCAAACTCATGAGTTCACGATGAGCTCAAGTGATCCTCCCATTTCAGCCTCCCCAATAGCTGGGAATATAGGCATGCGTCACCATACCCAGCTAAACCTTAATCTTTCAAAAATAAGAGTAATCCTAAACTAAACTGAAGATACATATTTACAATGTTAACATTCTGATCTCCAAATGATCTAACCCTGGAAGTAACCCAGGAAAAAAGACTGTTTCAGAGACACTGAAAAATACTCAAAAACTATTATCTCTTGTTCATTTTATATATTTAGAAAAGGAGATTTTCAGGGATATTATAGCCCCTTCATATGATGGCAATGGATAAATTTGTATATTAAGGTAGGATCCTTTCAAAACCTTTCATAACAGAATAGGACTAATATATATTTTATAGACCATGCTATATCTGGCTTATCTCAGTACAGGATGCTTATAAAGACATTTTTGACACATGGTAATAAATAAGATGATGTACTATCCTTCAGCTTTCCTTAATCTATACCTCATGCTAAATCTGAGTCTGTGCCGGAATAAAATTTTCTATAACATGGTCCATTATTCCCTTACCTGGCAGTGTTGTACTTCATCAGCCAGGACATGGATAACAGATTGGGGCCCTCCTTTTACACCAAATAGGTCCAGTTCATCTAGTGCTTCCAGGGCTGCCTGTGAAAAGCAATGGAAGAAAGGACAACTTCAAGTTTACAAAGATAAATATTTCTGGGCTGGAGATACAGCTCAGTTGTATAGCACTTGCCTAGTATGTGCAAAGCCCTGGGTTCAATTCCTACTATCACCACCACCAAAAACAAACAAACAAAACCCAAAAGATGTATATTTATATTCCCTGTATACTAGTATCTTACCAATGCATATGATGTCACTTTTAAATGTGTTTGATAGAGCAGAAAATATAATAATATTTATTTTCAGGAGCTTCTGAGTTTTTCTTTGTTTCCCATATGGTCCCAGAAAGTTATGATGGAGTCTATAGCACTATCAAGTCAAGCAGCACATTTCAAAATAATTTGACATCATTATGTAAAACTATAGTGCACCAATAAAAAATGTGAAAAAATAATTTGAACATGGAACATGAATTTGTAGTAAATAATTTTTTTGGCAAGGAAGCTCCAACTAAGATACCAGCACATAAGAAATGCTAGAAGTTGTGTGGTGTAAGATAATGTAACAACCATATGTATTGCTACACAGCTGAGTTTCCACAGAGAAGTGACTTCCTTAGAAACATACTATAGTTGACTTTAAACTAAACATTCTTAGTCACCAAGCAAAGGAGAAATTCCCATGATTTTAACTGTATACACTCACACACACACACACACACACAATTTATTGATTGTAGTCAACGTAATGAGCAACAGATCTCAAAACTTATTTTCCCACCTGAAGCTTTCTACCCCATGATCAACAATTTGGCATTCTTTCCCTCCCCCATTTATCCAGCCTTGGTGATCATCATTTGACTCTCTACTTCTCAGTTTGACTTTATTTATTTTTTTCCTTATGGCACTGAGGAGTGAACCCTGGGACACTCTACCACCAAACTACACTCCCAGTTCTTTTTAGTTTTTGAGACAATGTCTTGTTAAATTGTCCAGGTTGGCCTTGAACTAGAGATTCTTCTACCTCAGCGTCTCAAGTTGTTGGGATTACAGGTGTGTGCCACCATGCCTGGAGTTTTAAGATTCCACACAAATGTGAGATCATCATTTAAAAATAATGTATTAATTTCTTGCTTTTCAAAAATATGTTTTTGGATCATAAAAATAAAACATACTTCTTACAGAATATTTTGAAAACATAGTGAAGTATGAAGAGGGGGAAATCACCCCAGCCACTGTTAATATTTTTGAAATGGTTCCTATTAGTTTTTTCCATGCATATTTATATATACTTGAGATTACATTTGGTATCTTTTTTACAATTTATGTGCATAAATGTTTTCCATGTTATGGAAAAAATACTTTGCCAGTCATTCATCTGATTGAAGATTAATATTCAGAATATATGAAGAACTCAAAAAATTGAACAACAAAAGAATAAGTAATCTAATCTATAAATGGGCAAAAGATCTGAATGGACACTTCTCCAAAAGAAGTGTAGGAAGTGTATGAAGGCCAACTAGTATATGAAAAAATGTTCAACATCAAGGAAATGCAAATAAAAAATTCCCTGAACTACCCCAATCAGAATAGCCAATATTAAGAAAACTGAAAAATAACAAATGCTGAGGAAGATGTGGAAAAAAGGAACCATTATACACTGGTGGTGGAAATGCAAATTACTATAGTCACTATGGAAAACAGCATGGAGGTCTCTCAAAAAAATTAAAAACAGAACTACTATATGATCTAGCTATAGCACTTCTCAGTATATACCCAAAGAAAAAGAAGTCAACATACAAAAGAGAGACATACGTATCCATGTTTACTGCAGCACCATTTACAATAGTCAAGTTATGGAATCAGCCTAGGTACTTGTCAACAGATAAATCAATAACAAAAATATAGTATATATACAAAATGGAGTATATATCCACATTCCATAAAGAAGTGTTTATTACTTTAGCCATAAAGAAGAATGAAATAGCTAGGTGCTGTGGTACACACCTGAAATCCCAGTGGCTGGGGAGGCTGAGACAGGAGGATCACGAGTTCAAAGCCAGCCTCAGCAATGGTGAAGCACTAAGCAACTCAGTGAGACTCCGTCTCTACATAAAACACAAAATAGGGCTGGGGATGTGGCTCAGTGATCGAGTGCCCCTGAGTTCAATCCCTGGTACCAAAAAAAAAAAAAAAAAAGAAAAGTATATGTGTTTCAATTCTACATATAGTAAAGTATAAGTGTTTGTTTGAGACAATATGTACATAGAAAAAATGCAAGAAATATGCCCCTGAGTCCAATCCCCAGGACCCATCCCACCCCAAAAAGAATGAAATCAAGTCATTTGCAAAAAAATACATGTATTGGAGATCATCATGTTAAGCAAAATATGCCAGACATTGCAAGACAAGTATTTTCTCTCACATGTGGAAACTGAAACAAACAAACAAGCAAAAGATAAAATGAAACTAGAAGAGAGACTATTAAGGAAGGGGAAGTGAACCAGGGAAAAAAGAGAGAATGGCAAAGGAAGGTAATAGGGAGAATGGATATAATCATAGCGCAATATATGGCAATGTCACAGTCAAACCCATTATTTTGTACACTGAACATGTATTAATAATTATAATTTTAAAAAGAAGGCAAGGGAAGGCTGATAAAGTTGTTTAGGCTATCAAATCCTCAAGACAGGTACTTAAACTAGGTTATATTATTTCAATATTTCTGGTCAATAGTCAAACCTATAATTAATGTTTTACCCTCATAAATAATATAACTAGGTGAGCTGGGCCCGGTGATGCACATCTGTAATTCCAACAACACTGGCAGCTGAGGCAGGAGGAATGCAAGTTTGAGGCCAGCCTTAGTAACTTAGTGAGGCCCTAAGCAAACTTAGACTCTTCTCAAAATAAAAATGAAATAATAATAATAAAAAGAGCTAGCGATGTAGCTCAGTGGCAAAATGCCAATGTCTAAAGAAAAAATAATAATAAATAACACAACTGGGTGATTGACGAAAACTGTGACAGTTATTGATTTATTTTTCCATATAGGCTATATCTCCTATATGGAAAGTGATATTTGCCAGTTTTAAGGCAAAATGGTGGGCCAATTCATACTTTTTTTTATAAACTTAAATTCATACTAAGTAAATGGTTTGAGTTTCATTTCCTATTTATTCATTTCATACTTTCTAAATTATAAATTCCTTGAGGTCAGGGTTGTGTTTTTACTAACATCTAGAGTACATATCATGGCATATAGTAGGCTTGTCATTGAGCTAACAATTCTGTTTCCATTTTGAGTTGTTTTGTAAGCATTAATTTCCTCAAGTAGAATCACTGGATCAAAGGGTATGGTCAAATTTTGAGACATAATGCTAAATTGTTTTTCATGCATGTCATACCAATATAACTATCATTAGCAGTATATCAGGAAGGTATTTGATAATACCTTCTTTCATGCAAACAAAATACCTTGATTTTTCCTTGATTTGATAAAAAAAAGGTTTATTTGTTGCATTCACTTGCATTAAATTGCTAACAAGGTTGGATATACTTTTCTCAATTATGAGCCATACCTGAGCTAGTCTTAGGGATAAAAGGTAGTTCTAAAGAAACTTCCCTAAATAAATGACACTCAGCCAGGCGCTGTGGTACAAGCCTGTAATCCCAGCACTTAGGGAAGCTGAGACAGGAGAATCGCGAGTTCAAAGCCAGCCTCAGAAACAGGGAGGCACTAAGCAACTCAGTGAGACCCTGTCTCTACATAAAACACAAAATAGGGCTGGGGATGTGGCTCAGTGGTCAAGAGCCCCTGAGTTCAATCTCCAGTACCAAAAAAAAACCCCAAAAGAAAACAAAAACATAAATAAATGACACTCAAAACAAATGAAATCTGAAGGGTAACTGGAAGTAGACCAGGCACAAAATGCTCATTCATAACAGGGGAAAATAGCAAATTTGTAGCAGAGGCTTCCGGCAGAAACCACCTTAATGAAGTGATTAAACATAACCTTAACAGTAATGGGACAAACTCATATCATGTGTTTCCTGATGATACAGGATCACCTCTGTGGCATTCTTGCCAAAAACATAACTTGAATCTAATCATAAGGGAATAGCACACCAAATCAAATTAAGGGACATTCTATAAATAACTAATCTGAGGTTGGTAATACAAGTGAAGGGGAGCTCAGTGGTAGAGTACGTGCTGAGCATGTGTAAGGTCCTGGATTTTATTTCTGGGATCAAACTAGGCCAAACAAAACAAAATAACAAAACAAACAAAAAGCTAGCCTGCATTATTCAAAACTGCCAGGGTCATAAAAGACTAACGTACTAAAGGCTAAAATAGTTTTTCAGATTGAAGGAGTCCAAAGTGATGCTGTAACTAAATGTAACATGTTATTCTAGATTGGATCCTGCATCACAGATATTTTTTGACATAAATGACATTATTGGGACAATGAACAAAATTTGAATGATACCTGTAGATTAGGTGTTATAGTACCAGTGTTCATTTCCTGATACTGATGATTATACCATAGTTATGGTAGAGTATTTGAGGAAATTCACAATGAAGTAGTTAAGTTGTAGTGGGGCTTGATTTCTATAGTGTACTCTCAACTGGCTCAGAAAAAATTGTGTCTGTGTGTGTGCATGTGTGCTTAAACAGCTAGAGAAAAATATAAGCCGGGTGCGGTGGCTCAAGCCTGTAATCCCAGCACTTAGGGAGGCTGAGACAGGAGAATCGCAAGTTCAAAGCCAACCTCAGCAACGGCGAGGTGCTAAGCAACTCAGTGAGACCCTGTCTCTACATAAAACACAAAATAGGGCTGGGGATGTGGCTCAGTGGTCGAGTGCCCCTGAGTTCAATCCCTGGTACCAAAATAATAATATATATATATGTAAAGTAAATGTCACCAAGTGAAGAACTTAGATGAAAAATGTATGAGAATTATTTGTACCATTCTTACAACTTTTCTCTAGTCTGAAATGATTTCAAAATAGAATGAAAAAAATAGTTTCAGTAGTTAAAACTTTTTGGATCAAATATCCAAAAATAAAGGTTTAAAGAAAATGGCCATATATGGTATATAATGGCATATATCCTTCATGTATGGATGGGAAAAAGGAAACTAGTGAAAAAATTTTGGAGTGCAATTATAAACTGTACATCCCTTAACTCAGTGTTTCCACTTTTAAACAGGGATGCCCTCTCTCACCACTGCTATTCAACATAGTCCTGGAAGAACTAGCCAGAGCAATTAGACAGTCGAAAGAAATTAAAGGGATACGAATCGGAAAAGAGGAACTCAAACTATCATTATATGCAGACGATATGATTCTATAATTAGAGGATCCAAAAAATTCTACCAGAAAACTTTTAGAGCTAATAAATGAATTCAGCAAAATAGCAGGATCTAAATTCAACACCCACAAATCAATTGCATTTCTATACATCAGTGATAAACCCTCTGAAAGAGAAATTAGGAAAACTATCCCATTCACAATAGTCTCAAAAAATAAAATAAAATACTTGGGAATCAATTTAACAAAAGAGGCGAAAGACCTCTACAATGCAAACTACAAGACACTGAAGAAAGTAATTGAAGAAGACCTAAGAAGATGGAATAATCTCCCATGCTCCTGGATAGGCAGAATCCATATTGTCAAAATGGCCATACTTCCCAAAGCGATATATAGAGTCAATGCAATCCCAATTAAAATCCCAATGTCATTCCTTATAGAAATAGAAAAGGCAATCATGAAATTCATTTGGAAGAATAAAAGACCCAGAATAGCCAAAGCAATCCTTAGCAAGAAGAGTGAAGCAGGAGGCATCACAATACCTGACCTCAGATTATACTACAAAGCTATAGTAACAAAAACGGCATGGTACTGGCATCAAAATAGACATGTAGACCAATGGTATAGAATAGAAGACACAAAGACAAATCCACTTACATACAGTTACCTTATACTAGATAAAGGAGCCAAACATGTACACTGGAGAAAAGACAGCCTCTTCAACAAATGGTGCTGGGAAAACTGGAAATCCATATGCAGCAAAATGAAACTAAACCCATATCTCTCACCATGCACAAAATTAAACTCAAAGTGGATCAAGGACCTGGGAATCAGACCAGAAATCCAACGTCTAATAGAAGAAAAAATAGGCCCAAATCTTCATCATGTCGGATTAGGACCATACCTCCTTAACAAGACTCCTATAGCACAAGAAGTAAAATCAAGAATCAACAAATGGGATGGATTCAAACTAAAAAGCTTCTTCTCAGCAAAAGAAATAATCAATGAAGTGAACAGAGAGCCGACATCCTGGGAACAAATCTTTGCCACACACACATCTGATAGAGCACTCATCTCCAGGATATATAAAGAACTCAAAAAGCTTAACACCAAAAAAACTAACAACCCAATCAATAAATGGGCCAAAGAGCTGAACACAAAC
>PVHX01026678.1:0-20425 GCA_004024805.1 Geosciurus inauris
ATGCTGAGTAGCACCAGCCAACCCCCCAAGGCCATGTGGTGCCAGATTCCATTCCAAATCCAGAGAGAGGGCAAGCGGACTGTGGGTGCCAGGCCCAGGCCCAGGGGAATGGGGAGTAAATGCTAATGACTATGGGAATTTTTATTTTTAAGATCTATAAAACATTTTGGTGGTATTTGAAAAACTCTGTGAATATGCTAAAACTTGCTGAGTCGATATACTTTAAAAAGGGTGAATTTTGTGGTATGAAAATTGAATCTCAGTTATGCAGGAGGGAAGACAGGGAGGAAAGGAGGGAGGGAGGGTGGGAGGAGGGTGGGCACGTTTTGGATGGCACCTCACTGGCCGCTGATAGTCCCCTGGTTGGTTTGGCGTCAGAACCCAGTGTGTTGTAGGGACAGACAGGCAGACACCGAAGACAGCAGGAATCAGTTTTATTTGCCTGCAGTCAGTTCAGAGGGTAAAGCTTTTGCTGTAATCACTCAATCCCCCCGAACCCCGAGTTCAGGCAGTTTCAGAACTTCATACCCAGCGTGTAAGGGGAGGGGCGCAGAAGTTCAGTCTGCAGTTCACACAAACGCAGCCTTTTCTTTCACTGTTCTGGGCAAGTTAACCCTTCAAGGACAGCACCTGAGAGGAGAGAGCTGCTTCTCCCCTTTCTGTCCTCCCCTGCCAGCTGTTACCATGGAGCCCGATTAGTTAACATCTCTTCTCTTTGAAACGTAAACATCTCTGTGAAGCTCAGGCCCAAGGCCAGCGGCTTTGTTAAGGACCTGTCTTTCCTACCACACTTTGCATTTGCAAGCACACTTCTATAAAATATTATATGGTTACTATACTAGCTAGTCCATAAATGTTTGTGAAAAACTAGGAAAGGGGCGTTCAGCATCTGGAGTGCTGACCTCTTCTAGGCTGGTGGCCAAGTAATAAGAGCAACAGGAAATAGGAAGCTTAACTACAATGAACTCTTTTGTAGAGACTCTTTGACTGATAGTCCTGAGATCAATTTTGGTGCAGATTTCTGGAGAAGCTCAATTAAGATTTTCTGTGGAGGAGGGGCTGCCGCTACAAGGGGGCAGGTTTGTCATTGCTCATCAAGTGTTTACCGAGTACCCACAAGGCCGGAGTGCTGGCTGTGCTGGTTGTTTTCCTGGGCACAATGGCACGTGACCTCTTATCAACCAACCTGTGCTGAGAAGTGTAAAAGTGCACATTGACTAAGCTGGAGGGACAGTTCTTGCCCTTGAAGGCTGAGGTAGGAGGATCACTTGCACCCAGGAGTTCAAGACCAGCTTGGGCAACACCAGCAGAGTTGGTCCAACAACAGAACCAAATCAAACCACGTTCACTGTTACCGTGGGGGACCTGACAAGCCCGGAGAGTCTGTGATTCTTTGGATGAACTTGACTCCAGATCCTGAAATAGTAATGTCAAAAGACACCTGGCGACTAAGGATGGCTTCCACAACAGAAAAACTAAACGAAAATCATGAAAAGAAACACAATTGGTGGTTGATGGTGATTATTATAAAGTACTGTGATTAGCATTACTTTTGTCTCTTTTACACTTGGACATAACATTGACAATTACTTTCATAATATAAAAAAGTAAACTTACAGATGCTTTCCTGTTATATCTTTGGCCACCAGTGTGTTTCCAAAAATTGGAATTGAATGTATTTTTTTTTTTTTTTTTTTGATCCTAGGAACTGAATCCAGGGCATTGTATCACAGAGCTACATCCCTAGCCACTTTTAAAGTTCATCTAGACCGGTCTCACCAAATTGCTGAGGATAACCTCAAATTTGCCATCCTCCTCTTCCAGCCTCCCAAGTTGTTGGCATTACAGGTGTTCGCCACTATGCCTGGCGGCTGGAATTGAATGTATTTAGCTACAACGTTCATGAGATTCATTTTGACACCATCCTCCTTACTCCCTCTTGCCTAAGCAATAAACAACCTGATCATTGAAGGCATTTGACGTAGGTTCCCCTCATTTATATAATAAGTCTCCACAATATGCAATTCAAACTAAGTGTGGTGATTCATTCCTGTAATTCCACAGACGCAGAAGTCTGAGGCAGGAGGGTCTTTTTAGTACTGGAGATTGAACTCAGGAGCACTGAACCACTGAGCCACATCCCCAACCCTATTTTGTGTTTTATGTAGAGACAGGGTCTCACGGAGTTGCTTAGCGCCTCGCGCTTGCTGAGGCTGGCTTTGAACTTGCGATCCTCCTGTCTCAGCCTCCCTAAGTGCTGGGATTACAGGCTTGCACCACCATGCCAGGCTCAGGAGGGTCTTGAGTGTCAGCCTCCCCAATTTAGGGAGACATTGTCTCAACAAACAAACAAAACAAAACAACAAAAATCCCCATGTTGTGCTCCACTGAGATGCTAAGTGTCTACGTTTTAAATCCCTGAAAGATGGAGTTAAAACATTAAGTGTTTCAAAATTTAAAATGAACATTGAGTTTATAGATTAGATAAAATTGTTCTTGGCACTTTTCTACATAACTGATCTTCCAGGGAAAGCAGTCCCTCTGTAGGCCTGGAAAATGGAAAAGCTGGGCCACTAATGGAACCCTCAAGTCCAACAATGTCCTGCCAGAAGTCTTCCTCGTGAATCTGCACCTATTCTCTTCACACATACGGTGGGAAACTGAATGTTGGGCTACTACTGCCCCCTATAGCCTGTTGATCTTTGGAAAAAAATCATTTCTTTGAGAAAAATTTGGAAGGCATATGTTGTCATCCCTTTTTAGATAAGGAAACTCAGGCTCAGGAGATAGAACATAATCAAGGTCACACAGCTGTGTGCAAAAGTGGAGCAGCAACCCGGGTTCCACTTCCCCAGGTCAGTTCAATGAACTCAACTAAGATGTAATGAGCGAAGTCATTTGTAGCCGTTAAGTAGGGACAGCATACATTCCAAGAGTGGAGCTTAATGCCCTAAATGGCACAGACTAGTAAATAACTTTAATTCAGTAAGAACAAATCTGTGTAGCACAGAGGAGAGGCCTAGTATAGGGCAGAAGGATATCTAGGAACATTTCAGAGAGGAGTCGACATTGAGTTTTTGAGGGAGAAGTAGGAGAATATCTATAGGCAGAGGCCAGAAAAGACAATCCCAGCAGTTGGCAAGAGCTAAGGGGGTGTGGAGAGAGGCAGCAAGATTTTGGGGGAATTGGGAGAATTCTATTTGGGGGGAATTTAAACATGGTAATATTTTTTCAGTGAAGATATTACATGCATACAGCAAAATAAGGTGCATTAGTGCTAACCAGACGCCGTTTCTTTTTTGCGGTGAATGGGGATCGAACCCAGGGCCTCAGGCCTGCCAGGAAAACACTAGCCACACCCGGAGCCCCTAAGTATGCGTTTTCATGATTTTTAATAAAAGATGTAAAACATCCAGGAATCCACCACGTAGGTGCATTTCTGACACCCCAGGGAGTTGCTCCGGAGGTCCCTCGGCGTCTGCCCGCGCCCCTACGCCTTCCATGCCAGGTAAACAGGGCGATGAAGGTGGATGGGGGGCAACAGACCCCTCACAGCTCTGGTCTTCAGTCCCCATCTCCCATTTCCTCCACTCCTATGCCTGCCTCCAAATCTTTCATCACCTTCCTGGACAATCCGAAAAAAAAAAAGGGAAATTGGGAAACTCGTTGGTGCTAACATTTTCTTGGGAAGTTCACGTAAACTTTACTTTGAACGCGAAAGGGCTGGGGACGACGGTTTTTGGCCTTTTGGAGTCGCCATCCGGGCGCGGTGCACACGAAGCGGCTATGTCCCTCGGCGGCCGCCGTGGTTCCGTTACGTGGCAGCTACCGGTGCCCGCCAATCCACGGCGCCCGCATCAGCCCCCGCGGGTGGCGCAGCCGGAAGGGGCGGAGCTGAGGCGGCGGCGGCTGTGGAGACAGCGGTGGCGGCGGCGGCGGCGGCGGCGGCTCTGGAGGCCGCGGTCCGGGTCCTGGCTTCGGCCCCAGTCCCACCATGGTGACGCTCGCCGAGCTCCTGGTGCTCCTGGCCGCCCTCCTGGCCACGGCCTCGGGCTACTTCGTCAGCATCGACGCGCACGCCGAGGAGTGCTTCTTCGAGCGGGTCACCTCGGGCACCAAGATGGGCCTCATCTTCGAGGTGGCGGAGGGCGGCTTCCTGGACATCGACGTGGAGGTGCGGGCGCGCTGCCCGCGGCCCGGGCGGGCTCCGGCGCCGCCCGGGGGTTGGGGGCGCGGCTGGGGAGGCCCGCGCCGCCCGCCCCCACGACCCCAACGGCCCTGCCCGGCCCGCCCGCGTTCCGGGCGCCCTTCCGGGCCCCGCGCCGCTCCCGGCGGCCTTGCGTTCTCAGCTGCACCGCGGTTCCCGGCCGAGCCTCTCGCCCCGCCTGTGGACCCAGCGCTGCTCGGTGGCCGGTCCCTGCGGCCGGCACCTGCTGCCTTCCGTCTCTCGGGCTCCCGGGGCGCGTGGCTTGGAAACTTTGGGAAAAGTGGAGCGAAAGCTGTTGGGGAAGCTGGGCAGAAGTTAGTTTTTAAAGGAGCAGCCGCAGTCCCTTACCCGCTGCTATGCAAGCCTCTAGACGCTTCCTCCCGCCGGCAGGCCCAGGGAGCGCTGTGGAGGAGTTGTGCAGTTCAGGAATAATGGTTGCAGTGAAGGATTTGGAGAAACCCACAGTTCCTCGCCCCCCCCATACCTTTTTTAACACCGCCCCCCCCCCAAAAAAAAGATTAGTTCCTAATTTTTCTTTTCAGAAAACCAAGTGTAATTGATATTTTAGTTCACTTGCCAGCATGACTAACTGGGATTAATGATTTTCCATTGGACAGTAGAACTGGGCACGAGCTACACAGTACGAGTAAAATCCAACAGTAAGGGGGCTGGGATTGTGGCTCAGTGGCAAGAGCACTTGCCTCGCATGCGTGGGGCACTGGGTTCGATCCTCAGCACCACATAAAAATAAGTAAATAAAATATATTGTGTCCATCTACAACTAAAAAAGATATTTAAAAAAAAATCCAACAGTAAGGAGAGGCTGTTCAGATCAGCTAAGATTTAAGATAACAGTTATTCAGGCTCTTATTTCATAGGTGAAAGGGGCTTTATATGTTTTAACCACTGATTTGTAGCAGCCTGAAATGAGAATTTGAGTCTTCTAATTTCTTTTTTTCATTTTCTTCTTCTTCTTCTTCTTCTTCTTTTTTTTGGTACTGGGGGTTGAACTCAGGGGCACTCGACCACTGAGCCACATCATCAGCCCTAGTTTGTGTTTTATGTAGAGACAGGGTCTCACTGAGTCACTTAGCGTCACCGTTGCTGAGGCTGGCTTTGACCTGTCAGCCTCCCAAAGTGCTGGGATTACAGGATTGCGCCACTGCACCCGGCTTCTTCTAATTTCTACATTTGTGTTTTTCCTGAAGCCTTCACAGGCATACCAGATAAAGCACATTACTTTGGTTTTTGGCAGTAGATGTGCAAACCTTGTAATGCAACTTTGGAAAAAGTTACTCATTTTAGCTGAGTGTAGGTGGCACAGGCCTGTGAGCCCAGTTACTGGGGAGGCTGAAGCAGGAGGACTGCAAGTTGCAGGCCAGCCTGGTAACTTAGACCGTAACTGAAAATAAAAGGTTCTGGAGAGGTAGCTCTGTATTAAAGTGGTTACCTGTCATGTGTGATGTCCTGGGTTCAGTCCCTAGTACTACAAAGAAAATCATTCTAGAGATTTCTTTTTCTCTTGGATTTCGACATCAGCCACACAGATGACATATTTGTTGAATGCATTAGGCCAGTTTGAGACCATGTGTGAGGTGTGGTTTCTGTTTCTGAGAGATGCAAGTTTTGGCTGGACAAATAAGACACAAATGTAGTCAGAGCTAAAAGGTGCTTTAGAGAGCAGTCTAGTCCACCATTGTTTCATTAGTGGGAGAATTGGAACTCAGTGGTTACTGTAACAGAAGTGGAGTTAAGTGAAAGTTACATGTTAGCAAATTTCCTACTGCTGATAGACACTTAGAAAGTTGATGATTTTAAATCTTTTGTGACATTTTATGTATTTCTCTCCTGCCTCCAGATTACAGGACCTGACAATAAAGGAATTTATAAAGGAGACCGGGAGTCTAGTGGGAAGTACACATTTGCTGCTCACATGGATGGAACATACAAGTTTTGTTTTAGTAATAGAATGTCTACCATGACTCCCAAGATAGTGATGTTCACCATTGATATTGGGGAGGCTCCAAAAGGACAAGACATGGAAACAGAAGGTGAGATGAATAGTTGGAAGATAGTATCACATTCTAAGAGCTAATTCTAATTCTATACACTTTTTATCCATCTGAATAGAGTACTTATTTTTTTGATTTCTTATTCCAGGTTCATTAACTGTTGTTAAAACCAGAGACCTTATGTGAAGTGTGCTTTATCTATGCAGGCCCCCTAATTAGCATAGTTTCTCAAAGTTAATGTTTGGTTTTTCCTTCTTTATGGTTGCCCCTCTGGCGGTTTTTCCTAGTCACTTGTGTTCTTGTGATTATTTAGGTTGTATGTGTCTTATATTGTCTGTTGATTCGTCAACCCTGGTATATATAACTTAATTTGCATATTTGTAGACATGAATAGTTTAGCTAAACTTTTTGTTGCCTTTTCTGTTCATATTTTATACTTTAGGTGGTGGAGATACCTGGGATGGTATGTGGATTGTTTTTTGATAGCATTCTGTCTTTTTGCATCTTTTGTTTGCTAATGTCTAATTTATGATTTCCTTTTCTCTAACCTGTTTGTGGCATGTGAGAGTGTTTTTTCTTAAGAAAAAAGTACAACTAATTAGGTTATTATTTATTTTTTATTTGGTTGATGGGAGATATAAGCTAGTTATTTATTTAAAATATTTTTTTAGTTGAGGGATCTTTAGTTTATTCATTTATTATTTATATGTGGTACTGAGGATCGAACCCAGGGCCTCATGCATGCTAGGCAAGCGCTCTACCACTGAGCTACAGCCCCAGCCCCTAGGCTAAGTTATTTAAATTTTTTTTAAAATATTTTTTTAGTCAGATACAATATCTGTATTTTATTTCTTTTTATGTGGTGCTGAGGATTGAACCCAGGGCCTCACGCTTTAACTGTTCTACCACTGAGCTACAATCCCAGCCCCAGGCTAGGTTATTTTAAACTAATAACACTAATAACACAGCTGATGATTGACATTTTGGTAGGAAAATCTTTAAAATGAATACTCAAGGATGGAAAGAGTCAACTGTAACTAGACAAGAAAAAGTCTTTTTTTTTTTTTTTGGTACCAGGGATTGAACTCGGGGGCACTCGACCACTGAGCCACATTCCCAGCCCTATTTTTTGTGTTTTATGTAGAGACAGGGTCTCACTGAGTTGCTTAGCACCTCGCCGTTGCTGAGGCTGGCTTTGAACTCGCGATTCTCCTATCTCAGCCTCCCTAAGTGCTGGGATTACAGGCTTGAGCCACCGCGCCCGGCTAAGAAAAAGTCTTGATTAAATATAGCTAATTGTAAGTGGTGCTTTTGACTTCATAGAAAGTGTTTTATATGCTTGTTTACTATTGAAACTTCTAACTTGAAACTTGATTGGATATGAAATGTGAATTGAACCAAGAGTAGCTAAGATGAAAAAATCTTTTTGTTGTTTTTTTTTTTTGGTACCAGGGATTGAACCCAGGGGCGCTTAACCACTGAGCCACATCTCCAGCCCTGTTTTATATTTTATTAGAGACAGGGTTTTGCTTAGTTGCTTAGGGTCTTGCTAGTTGCTGAGACTGGCTTTGGACTCGCAATTCTCCTGCCTCAGCCTCCCAAGTCACTGTGATTACAGGCATATGCTGCTGTGCCCAGTTGAAAAACTCTTTGGTCATATTTCTTTTTTTTTGGTACCAGGGATTGAACTCAGGGGTACACGACCACTAGGCCACATCCCCAGCCCTATTTTGTGTTTTATTTAGAGACAGGGTCTCACTGAGTTGCTTAGCGCCTCACTGTTGTTGAGGCTGGCTTTGAACTCACGATTCTCCTGTCTCAGCCTCCCAAAGCTCTGGGTTTAAAGGCGTGTGCCACCGCGCTCAGCTCAGTCATATTTCAGTTAGGTTGTTCATTGCTCAACTGACTAGCAGTGAACTCTGATTAGTTTTTATGTATAAATTGCTTACCAGGAACCAGCACACTTAAAAAAATTTTGTTGCCACAGTACATGCTAGGTTTTTGGAAACCAGCAGTTTAACACATTCAATAGTTAATAGCATGATAACTTATGTCCCAGATACTGAACAATTAGTAGAGTATTAACATCATAAAGGAGATGAAGAGTTTTGTTAGGATTTGAAATCTGCAGAATCTGGAGAATTTTTTTAGTTTTGCTACTGGGGATTGAACTCAGGGAGACTCCACCACTGAGCCACATCCCCAGCCCTATTTTGTATTTTTTTTTTTTAATATTTATTTTCTAGTTGTAGGTGGACACGATATCTTTATTTTATTTTTATGTGGTGCTGAGGATCGAACCCAGTGCCTCCCGCGTGCTAGGTGAGCACGCTACCACTGCGCCATAACCCCAGCCCCCTATTTTGTGTTTTATTTAGAGACAGGGTCTCACTAAATTGCTTAGCGCCTCACGGTTGCTGAGGCTGGCTTTGAACTCACAATTCTCCTGTCTCAGCCTCCTGAAGTGCTGGGATTACAGGCGTGCACCACTGAGCCCAACTCAGAATCTAGAGAATTGTACCAAGTAGTTCCTGTGTTCTTTTTTTGGGACCATTTGCAAAGTTGGGTTGGTTAATCCTTTTTCTTTATTTTCTTATTTGTTTTGTTTGGTACTGAAGGTTGAACCCAGAGGTGCTTAACCACTGAGCCACATTTCCAGCCCTTGTTTTAAGATAGAGTCTTGCTAAATTGCTTAGGGTCTGGTGTAATTGCTGAGACTGGCTTGGAACTTGTAATCCTGCCTCAGCTTCCCAAATTGCTGGAATCGCGGGTATGCGCCACTGTGCCTAGTAGGCTTAGCTAATTCTTGGAGAAATTAGGAGTTTTGAAAGGCTTTGTCTTTTTGTGAAAATTGGTCCTATTTAAATGGTTAGAAAATATTGGGTGATGAATGTAGATATTGCACTTATTAAGTAATCCTTTAACAGTATCTAAAATTTTGCTTTTGTTTGTCAATGAATGGCAGCTGTTAAATTGAACTTTCCTCTAAAGCAGTGGTTCTTGAGAGGGGATGCTCTTTGTCCCATAGGGACAATGGCAATATCTGGAATGTTTTTGATTCTCAAGACAAGATGGAGGTGGGTGGTTGTTATTGGTATCTAAGGCATGGAGACTTATGGATACGGCTAAATATCCTCCAATGCATTTGCCAGCTCTCCACAGTAAATATGGGACACTTGGTCTAAAATGTCAACAGTGCCACTCCTGAGGAACCCTGCTCTAGAGAGTTCACAAAGTGCATGGGGCCTTCCACAGTGAAGCTAGCTGGTGAGGGGCAATTTGAAATCCCACTTGAATTGCCTCAAATGGTGGGGACCTGTGGTTTCTCTTAAACTTAGAATGACCTATTGTAAACTGGAATCCTAGATGAGGCCCATTTTGGGGCAAGAATGAAGAGATTCTCCCCTTCCCCTTGGAGTTTTTCCTTGTGCTATTTCTTTCCTTGTCATTATTCTTTTCCCTATTTTTTCCTTGTCATAATATAGCATTACCCAGAAGCATAAATATTAATATAAATATATCAATATATATACATACATATACATATTTTTGGTACTGGGGATTGAACTTAAGGGCACTTGACCACTGAGCCACATCCCCAGCCCTATTTTGTGTTTTATTTAGAGAAAGGGTCTCACTGAGTTGCTTAGCGCCTCCCCATTGCTGTGGCTGGGTTTGAACTCATGATCCTCCTGTTGCAGCCTCCCAAATTGCTGGGATTACAGGTGTACGCCACTGTGCCTGGCCAAAAGCATATATATATTTTTAACGTCTTTATTATATTTTATTTATTTTTATGTGATGCTAAGGATCCAACCCAGTGCCTCACACATACGAGAAGAATGCTGTATCACTGAGCCACAATCCCTGTCCCAGAAGCATATTTTAAAGAAACAATATCTTGCCTCATTTTTGGTCAAAGAGGATACTTTGTCGCAGACCTGTGCTGCCGAGAGGCTTGCTTTACTTAAGTGTGCTTGCTTGCTTGCTGTTTTTCACTGTAGTAACATAATCACTTTGTCACAGAATATTTGAGATGGTTTGGAGTTTCCTAAGTTTGTCTACATATTTTTCCCTGCCCAGTTACATAGAGTTTAAGTCTGTTTGGGTACTGCTCCTAAATTAACATAAGAGTTAGGTGATTCTTTTTTTTTTTTTAAACCAGGGATTGAATCCAGGAGCACTTAACCACTGAGACACATCCCTAGCTTTTTTTATTTTTTATTTTGAGATAGGGTCTGGCAAAGTTGTTTAGGACCTTGCTAAATTGTGGAGGCTGGGGTTTGATTCTAAGCACTGCATATAAATAAATAAATAAAATAAAGGTCCATTAACAACTAAAAAAATATTTTAAAAAAGTAGATTTGGGGCTGGGGCTGTGCTCAGTGGCAAAGCACTTGCCTAGCAAGTGGCCCTGGGTTTGATCCTTAGCACCACATAAAAATGAAACAGGCTGGGCATGGTGGTGTACGCCTGTAATCTCAGCAGCTTGAGAGACTCGCGCAGTAGGATCCTAAGTTCAAAGCAAGCCTTAGCAACAGTGAGGTGCTAAGCAACTCAGTGAGATCCTGTCTGTAAATAAAATACAAAAGTAGGTCTGGGGATGTGGCTCACTGGTTGAGTGTACCTGAGTTCAATCCCTCGTACCAGATAGATAGATAGATAAATACATAAATAATTAAATAATAAAAGCATGCTGTCCACCTACAGCTACAAAATAAAATTATTATTATTATTTTTTTGGTACCAGGGATTGAACTCAGGGGCACTCGACCACTGAGCCACATCCCCAGCCCTATTTTGTGTTTTATGTAGAGACAGGGTCTCACTGGGTTGCTTAGTGCCTCGCTGTTGCTGAGGCTGGCTTTGAACTCGCAATTCTCCTGTCTCTGCCTCCCAAAGTGCTGGGATGACAGGCGTGTGCCATCGTGCCTGACTCAAAAAAATTTTTTTTAAAAAGTAGATTTCAGGGCTGGGGCTGTGGCTCAGTGGTAGAGCGCTTGCCTCACATGTGTGAGTCACTGGGTTCGATCCTCAGCACCACGTAAAATATAAATAAAATAAAATAAAGATATTAAAGAAAAAGTAGATTTCAATTATGTATATACATATACATATATATGTACCTTGCACTCTTTCCTATTGTCCTTTTAAAAAATATTTGTAGTTGTAGATGGACACAATACCTTTATTTTATCTATTTTTATGTGGTGCCGAGGAGCAAACCTGGTGCCTCATGTGCTAGGCAAGTGCTCTATCACTGACCTACATCCCCAGCCCCATATTTCCATATTTTATTGTTATTTATAGGACTTAATTTATTGAGGGTTTTTTTTTTTTTTTTTGGTGGCACAGGGGTTTTGAACCTAGGGCTTCCAACACATGGGCAAGTAAGTGCTGTACCACTGAGCTACATCTTCAGTCCATCACTAATTTGCTCAGGTTGGCCTTGAATTTACGAATTTACGAATTTACTTCCTGTCCCATCCCTCCCTATAATCCCTATAACTGGGATTATAGGCCTGTACCACTGCATCTGGCAGGGTTTAATTAAAAAAATAAATAAATAAATGTGTGTGTGTGTGTATATATATATATACACACATACACACACGTATATATACACGCATATATATATAGCTCTGTATATTTTCTTTCTTAGGGGATTTTACTTTAGTAATTAAGCATTATATGGTATGTTTCTTACTCTGAACGAGGTTTCTCTACTGGGAATGGACCTTGGAAAATGTGCAGATAATTAATTGTCATCAGTGGTTTAAATTGATGTCTGAGCCATTTCTGAAAGTTGCTTCTTTTCTATGCAATATTTTATTATGTAAAAAATATTTATTGAGAGGTTGACAGATGTATGCTAATCTGTTTTCAAATCCTTTTGTAGCTCACCAGAACAAGCTAGAAGAAATGATTAATGAGTTGGCAGTGGCGATGACAGCTGTAAAGCACGAACAGGAGTACATGGAAGTCCGGGAGAGGATACACAGAGCCAGTGAGTTACCGGTTTAACTTCATGGCAGTATCTCATGTTGAAGGCCTTCCCCCAGCAGCTTGCAGATGTAACATGCTAAAGCTTTTTTTTTTTTTTTTAAAGGGGAAATTTTTTTTTAGTTGTTGATTGACCTTTATTCATTTATTTATATGTGGTGCTGAGGATTGAACCCAGTGCCTTGCACGTGCGAGGCAAGCACTCTGCCACTGAGCCACTATCCCAGCCCAATATGCTAAAGCTTTAACTTTTAAAAAAGCACCTACACAAGGATGTCTTTTGAGTATACACATTTGAGGAACTCTGTTCTAGTTTATTAATACTAGGACATTCTATATCACAAAATGCTACTAAGATTGAGAATAAGGGCTGATGCTGTATCTCAGTGGCAGAGCGCTTGCCTAGTAAGTGGGAGGCATTAGGTTCAGTCCTTAAATGAACAAATTGTCTATCTACAACTTAAGAAAAAATAAGATTGAGCATAAGCTTTCAAGGGCTTTCAAATTTTAAGAAAAGTTTAAAATCTTATGATCAGCTGAGGGATAAGCAGAACAGCAGGGAAAACCATTGTAAATGGATATTACATTGGTTTTTAGTCACATACCTGACATTTATGCCAGACACTAAAATCTAACCCACTTTATTCCCTAGAATGGAAGAAGGCTTAACTCTTGTTAGAGTAGAAAACACCATGGGCAGCCGGGCGCGGTGGCGCATGACTATGACCCCAGCACTCAGGGAGGCTGAGGCAGGAGGATCGCGAGTTCAAAGCCAGCCTCAGCAAGGCGAGGCGCTAAGCCACTCTGTGAGACCCTGTCTCTACATAAAACACAAAATAGGGCTGGGGATGTGGCTCAGTGGTCGAGTGCCCCTGAGTTCAATCCCCGGTACCAAAAAAAAACAAAAACAAAAATCAGATCACATGGCTTTAAAAGTATACAGAGTTCTTAGCAACACAAGGGCCAGAGGAAGTACCTGTCTACCAGTGTGTTGGGGTATCCCACCTTTTATCTCTTGCTCTTAATTTGAATGGAGATACTTCTCTATTTGTCTTACAAATAGTGATGTAGTAAGTATTCACGTTAATGGTATTATAGGATTAGGTATTGCATATCAAAAATGCCTGAAACCAGCAATTTCAGATTTGAGAGTTTTTCTGATATTATAATATTTGCAGAGACTTTACTGGTTGAGCATCCCTGATCTGAAAATGCAAAAATGCTCTGAATTCTGAAATTTTGTATTGTTTTTAAGAGTTGGGATCTTGGGCTAGAGTTGTGGCTCAATGGTAGAGCGCTTGCGTAGCACATCTGACGCACTGGATTTGTCCTCAGCACCATAGAAAAAATAAATAAATAAAGGTATTGTGTCCATCTGTCGCAAAACAAAACAAAAAAACCCAGAACAAAACAAAAAAAGAGTCAAGATCTTGTTGTGTTGCCTGGGTTGGCCCTGAACTCCTAGGCTCAAGTGATCTCCTGCTGCAGCCTCCTGAGTACCTGAGGCACTAGGAGTGTGACACTGTTGGACTCTTTTTTTTTTTCTCCAGCTTGGGGATTGAACCCAGGGATACTCTACCATTGACCTCCCCTTTTTATTTTTATTTTGAAACAGGGTCTCAGTAAGTTGCTCAGGCTGGCCTTGAATTTGTGATCCTCCAGCCTTAGCCTCGCAAGTTGCTAGAGTTACAGGCGTGTACCACTGTATTTAATGGGACTCTTAAACTACTTTTGTGGAGCGGTAGTGGGGATTGAACTCCGAGGTACTTTACTACTGAGTTACATCCTCACCCTTTTTATTCTTTCTTTTTAAAAAAAAAAAAAAATATGTTTTTTATATATATATATATATATATATATAGGTTTTATATATATATTATATATATAGGTTTTTTTATATATGTTATATATATATGTATATGTATATATATGTATATGTATATAGGTGTTGATGGACTTTTATTTATATGTGGTGCTGAGAATTGAATCCAGTGCCTCACACATGCTAGGCAAGTGCTCTACCACTGAGCTACAAACCCAGCCTTTGGGTTTTGTTTATTTTTTAAATTTTAAGACAAGAGTTTTACTAAGTTGCTTAGGGCCTCAGTGAGTTCTGAGACTGAGCTTGAATTTGTAATCCTCTTTGCTTGGCCACTGGGATTATAGGCAAATGTGCCACTGTGCCTGGCTGGGACTCTGAAACTTTTTAAGCCTTGCATTAGAGCACAAACAATTTTGGGTTTTGGAGCATTTTGGATTTTGGGATTAGCAATACTCAACCTGTAGTAATTTATAGAATTGAATTTTCAGATATGCATTTTAATTTTGTAAATCACCTTTCCAACAGTGTTGTTTTTCATATATTTTTCTATAGCGTTGATTCCTCAGAGATGACACAATGAGACCTTTTGTTTATTGCAGTGCTGTAAAACTTTTAAAAAATATTTTTAAAAATATTTTTAGTTGTAGATGGACACAATATCTTTATTTCATTTATTTTTAGGTGGTGCTGGGAATTGAACCCTGTGCCTAACACATGCTTCATGAGTGCTCTACCACTGAGCCCCAGCCCCAGCACCAGTGTTGTAATATTTCTGTGTTGCTTCTGGGTCAAGTTGATGTTTGAGTGGCTTGAGGACAATGTTTCATACACTTTCCTAGGTGGCTATGTTCCTATGTTATGCTTTGCTGTATTCTATTTAAACTTAAAAGTCCATATTTTTCTTTAAATGAAATAAGAAATAAGTATCTCTTTTCACTTTCATAAATAAGAGACTATATGGCAAGTGGCAGGTAACATTTCTTAGATTTGATACTCTTTATATTTTGGGGAGAAAAGAGTTAACACATCTTCAGTTAAATAATGTGGAAAATACAAAAAAGTATGAAGAAATTGAAATCACTCATAGCGTACCATTTAAGAAAATCACTGGTAACATTTAATTATTTTTGCCTGTTTTTCATTTCTAGAAGTAGGAATTTTGATGTAAGTGAGTAAACTGTGTATCTGCAACTTTGTATCCTACTTCTGTGTCTCTTTAAGAAACAGCCAGCCAGGCATGGTGGCACACACCTGTAGTCCCAGTGGCTCCAGAGTCTGACGCAGGAGGATTGTGAGGTCAAACCTCAGCAATGGCGGGGTGCTAAGCAATTCAGTGAGACCATGTTTCTAAATAATACAAAATAGGGCTGGGGATGTGGCTCATTGGTTGAGTGCCTCTGAGTTCAGTCACGGTACCAAAAAAAGAAAAAAGAGAAAAAAAGAAACAGTCAGACACTGTGGCTACACCTGTGATTCTGGAGGCTAAGGCAGGAGGACTGCAAGTTCAAGACCAGCCTCAGCAATTTAGGCCTTGACTCAAAAATTAAAAAAAGGCCCGGCATTGTAGCTCAGTGTAAAGCACCTCTGTGTTCATTCCTCACTCAAAGAAAACAAAATGAAACACATTTTTCTGTGCCTCTAAAACAATAATAGTTGTTTAATATTTTAAAGAATTTTTTAACCATTCCCCTATCAGACATGCCTAAAATGGCATTCATTCACAATTATGATAGAAATGTTGCTAGATTTTCAGCAAAAATAAACTTCATGTCATGGAATTAATTTTTTTTTTTTTTTTTTTGGCACCAGGGACTGAACTCAGGGGCACTCGACCACTGAGCCACATCCCCAGCCCTATTTTGTGTTTTATGTAGAGACAGGGTCTCACTGAGTTGCTTAGTGCCTGGCCATTGCTGAGGCTGGCTTTGAACTCGCGATCCTCCTGTCTCAGCCTCCCTAAGTGCTGGGATTACAAGCGTGAGCCACCGCGCCCGGCTTCATGGAATTAATTTTAAAATTTCAGTGATTTTGATGGTTTTTAAGAGTTCTAGTTTATATTCTTTATTATGTATCTGTTCTTACTCTTATAAATTACACAACTTTTGAGGGAACTGTAAATTATCCTTCAGGAAAAATGTTAATCATTTTTCACTTATTTTTGAGTGATGGTCCGATAGTACTACAAATCTATTTGATCTTTTTATAAACAGTATAGATATAAAGATGGCAGTCATATTCAGCTGATTAACATTATGTTGCTAATTGTGATTGTTTTTAAAATTTGGCCATTTGCAGAAAAGTGGAAGTACTGAGCAGCTTATAAAAGTAACTCAGTAAGAAAAGTCACTGACTTCAAAGATTGTGACAGAGTGAGCAGAGTAAATGAATATAGAGTTGTCATGGGTTTTACTTTAGGGATCAGATTCTTAGCTTTAGAATGGCATAAATGGTGAGAAGCTTGTGTTGTATTTGACAGTTTGGTAGTAACTGGTCCATGAAACGGAGAAGCCTCATGCATGTAGAACAATATATACTATGTACATAGTAGGTGCTCAGGAAATATTTGTTGAATAAATATTTAAGGGAAAAGATATTTAAACTGACATATTTTGACTTGGTAGATAGTGCATTTTATATAAATCTATGATCTTGACATAAACTCTTAAAGTTTTAAAATAATTTTCTGATTCACCAAAAGATTATAATGTAGGGGAGGACATTTTTTTTTTTTTTTTTTTTTTTTAAATATTTTGTTTAGTTGATGGACACAATGTCTTTATTGCTTTGTATGTGGTGCTGAGGATCGAACTCAGGGCCTCACGCATGCAAGGCAAGCGCTCTACCGCTGAGCTACAATCCCAGCCCTAGGGGAGGACATTTCAAGGGTGAGAGAAAAAAGGTTGAATTGGGTTTTAACCCTAGAAGTGTGACCTCGGCGAGTCACTTTTCCTCCCTGTACATGATACATAGTGCAGTGGGCTTGCCTTCAGTGAATCTTTCAGGTGCTTTTTAAAGCTGACATTCTCTGCCTCTGAGCATGTTGAGCTGCTTGGGGACAGAAGTATTTAGAGTACCGTGAATGGTGTGCACATGTTACAGTCACTCAGACTAGGAGCTAGTTGATGATGTCTGTGCCTTCCTGCGGAGTTATTAAATTTTGTTTGTTTGTTTGTCTTCAACAGTCAATGACAACACAAACAGCAGAGTGGTCCTTTGGTCCTTCTTTGAAGCTCTTGTTCTAGTTGCCATGACATTGGGACAGATCTACTACCTGAAGAGATTTTTTGAAGTCCGGAGGGTTGTTTAAAAGGCCTTTTCCTGATGATCCCAAACTTATAAATCACATGTTTACCAAACATCTTGGTCATAATAATGTCATTAGTTTCTACATTTTTATTTTCTGAACTGTACATTCATAGCTTATGTTTCTTTGTGATTTTGGGGAAAAAACCTTAGGAAAGTTGTAGTGAAAATTTGACATTTGATTGGCATAAAATTTCTTATTTGAATGTTGCCTCTATTTAAAGGTCCTTCCAGAACTCAAACACTATAAATGAAATATAGGAGTATAGTCTTCATTATGTCTTATTTCCCTTTAGTAATAAATGCAGGAAATCAGCACAGAACCTGACAGTACTTCACTAAAATGGCTGCATTCTTTGGACTCCCTCATCCTGTGGTTCAGGTCATTAAAGATTCATTTTGTTGAGTCATGGAATGAAGCAACAGTCTGAATCTTGACATTTTCTGCCCAGCCTAATGGCAGTGCTGTCTGGGGAGTGTGCTATCAGGCTGGGTGTGTTTATACTTGGTCTTTTTTTTCTTTTTTTTTTTTTTTTGTTTGTTTTACATGTAAGACTTACCCCAAATTTTTACACTTGACCTTAGGACTCAATCACTTCCACTTAAATTGATGATACAAGCAGCTAATAACATGTTTGTTTTTGCTTAACCTCATAAGAAGTCTCTGAAAAGCCAGTTCTCTGGGTGTTTGAGCAAATGCTAACTTTTCTTTCTTCGCTGGCACATCCCCTTTTTCATGCTTGGCAGGTGGGAAGTATTCATTCACATAATTGGAAAAATCTGGATTTCTGATGCCAAAGGGTTAAAGCCTCTTGGGTTTCATTGCAGTGATATACAGCCACTATTTTATTTTTGAGCAGTGGCCTTTTGGGCCACTTTAAGACACTGAGTATCAGTGTCAGCACTAGGGTTTTTGTTTTGTTTCTCCTGGGTCTTTCTTTTTTGGTACACGTGAATTTCGTTTTATATAAAATGAAAAGACTTTCTCTTGATCTCTGATGATGGGTTTAAAATTAAAGGAGCATCTGGTTTTGGTGTGGAAATGATCCAGGATTATGTTGTGACCGATGTATATTAGTTACTTGTACATTTTTTTTTTGAATCTTTGCAGGGGAAAACTACAAGTAACAAGTTTTATATAATTAATTTAAATTTGTTACAGGTTTTCATGTTCAGGACAAACAATTTTTCAACCTTGGGTGAAAATACTTGCAACAGTTTATTGATAAGGTGACTTTCACCTTAGGACAACTGTTGCATGCCAATTTGTGTGTGTGTGTGTGAAAACACTTCAAATTTGAATTAAAAGATGTAAATTTAAAATTGGTTGTGTATCTAATATATGCCCCAGGTTCAGTAAATAAACAATTCTTTTTAAAAACAGTCAGTATTCTGTGTTTTATATATTATCAATTCGCATTTGTCAAATACCAAATTTCTTATTTATGAGACGTGTCCATGTGTTATGAGTAATTACACCAGCTGTGTCTGTTGCATGTTATCTTTTATAATCTTAACAGTGAACAGAAATACAAGTTTCCATATGGTGTAGTTGAAAGACCCCAAGCAGGAGTCCTTCGTCCTGAGGGGAGGCCCCAGCACAGTGACCAGTCCAGACCACAGGATGCAAAAGCACAAGGCAGCTTTATTGTTCACACAGGCGCCTGCGGACGCTTCAGCCGTTTGGTAGACTGAGCGTCCCGGGCAGGGGAAGTCACTCCCATTTATAGGACCAGGGTGGCAGAAGCAGGGTTACAGAAGCAGATGCATAGTTACAGGGATCCTATTGGTGCATTCGAATGGGGAAGGTGGCCGGGGGCCCGCCGGCGGGAAAACCTGGCGGGAAGACCTGATATGGGACTTTGCCTCCATCTGGCATCTTCCGTCCCACCCTTGGCTTCCTGGTATTGGGGGCTATCAGCACTTTTCGTCCTGCCTTGTTTCCCGGTATTGGTCCCTTCCTAGGTTTCCTGGTATTGGGGCCAGCTGGTTTCCTGAGCTAGTCCTGGCTATCTATTAGGGGAGGGGGAAGGGGTCTTTCATTCCCCCATTTTCTTTTATACCTGAGTAAAATCTTTTACTCCTGTTTTATGAGACCTCTGTGTCCTGTTGTTTTAAAACCTGATAGTGGGTTGTCAGTGCTAGGGCCTGAATGGTTGAGAGCCTCTTTCTAATGAATCGGACCAGCCGATTTAGAATGCAGGGCCCAAAGGTAAGTAGC
The DNA here is from genome assembly GCA_004024805.1 of Geosciurus inauris. Taxonomy (NCBI): domain Eukaryota; kingdom Metazoa; phylum Chordata; class Mammalia; order Rodentia; family Sciuridae; genus Geosciurus; species Geosciurus inauris. The sequence goes on from PVHX01026678.1 coordinate 19,569, forward strand.
AACAGTAATATGAACAATGGCCCTAGCAGGGTGGATACTAGAGTGGTGAGCCAAGGTGACCTATTAAACCATCCCTCAAACCATCCTTGTTGAGAGTCAAAGTCTCTTTTTCTTTGAGCCAGTCTTTCCCTGAGTTTATCCATGGTTTCCCTAACTACCCCCGTTTGATCAGCATAGAAATAGGATTCTTCTCGTAAGGCTGCACAGAGCCCGCCTTCCTTTAGAAATAGCAGATCTAAGCCTCGCCTGTTCTGTAGGACTACCTCAGACAAGGAAGTGAGAGATTTTTCTAGAGCTGTGATGGATTTTTCAATATCTTGGAGGTCAGTAGTCATTGCTGCTTGTAGTTCCCCGGTGTGTTGGGCCTGGCGTAGAGCTGTAGGCCCTGTGCCTATGCCAGCCGCGATCCCTCCGGCTCCCAGTACCAGGGCAAGGGTCATTGTTATTGGCTCTCTTTTGCGTATGTTCTGGCCTTCAAAAAACCCATAGACAGTGGTAGAGTCATGGACGGTTATTCGGGGCCATAGCTGGATCAACACACAATAGCCTGAACTATCATTAGCATTGAGTATTGCCGCCAAGATGCAGGGTGTAAATCCCGTGTCACAGGCCCAATAGGTTCCCTCACCAGCTTCTAAATAGTATTGCCAGCCGGGCGCGGTGGCTCATGCTTGTAATCCCAGCACTTAGGGAGGCTGAGACAGGAGGATCGCGAGTTCAAAGCCAGCCTCAGCAATGGCGAGGCACTAAGCAACTCAGTGAGACCCTGTCTCTACATAAAACACAAAATAGGGCTGGGGATGTGGCTCAGTGGTCGAGTGCCCCTGAGTTCAGTCCCTGGTGCCAAAAAAAAAAAA
>PVHX01026679.1:0-20430 GCA_004024805.1 Geosciurus inauris
AAAGAAAGGAAAGTAAAAATCCCAACCTAGGGGCTGGGGTTGTGGCTCAGTGGTAGAGTGCTTGCCTAGCTTTTTTTTTTTTTTTTTTTTTTTGGTACTGAGGATTGAATTCAGGGGCCCTAGACCATTGAGCCACATCCCCAGCCCTATTTTTGTGTTTTATGTAGAGACAGGGTCTCACTGAGTTGCTTAGTGCCTCACCATTGCTGAGGCTGGCTTCGAACTTGGGATTCTCTTGTCTCAGCCTCCCAAAGTGCTGGGATTACAGGCGTGCACCACCAGCCCGGCTTCTTGCCTAGCATTTGTGAAGCACTGGGTTCAATCCTCAGCACCACATAAAAGAATAAATAAATAAAATTAAGTTAAAAAAAAAAAACACCAACCTATCCCAGAGTGAATCTAAAACTCTAGGGACGAGAAACTAGTTTTCTGTGTTTTAACAAACCCTCTAAGTGATTTTGATGAAGCGAAAGTTTGAGACTAAGTGCTTTATGTGTATTATCTCAAACTTCACAACTCTATGTTATTATAGCCAGTATAGTGCAGTAGTTAAGAACAGAATCTGGAGCTAGATCTCCTGGGTCTTAATTCCAACTCTCCTAATTTTGTGAAATTGGGCTTCATTTTCTTAACCTAAGATGGGGATAGTAATAGCGCCCACCTCATGAGTTGTGGAATTGAATGAGTTAATATAAGTGAAGTAGTAGAACCTGGTTAATCCCTCTTTGCTTCAAAGGCTGCACATGCGCTAGGCCTGGGTAACAGCCTCGCCCAGGAAGGGCTCAGGCAGAGAAGCAGCGTGCAAGCCCTGTAGACTCCCCTAACCCTGGAGTGCAGAGTTATCTGGTCTAAGGTGCAGGGACTCAGACACGAATCGGGGGCCTCGGCAAGGCCGGGGTGCGGGCTGCTCTGGTCAGCAGCCCACCCGTCCACGGGGTTGCGGAGCTGCGAACGAGGGTCCGGGCATTTGCCCCACTCGCAGGCTGCAGACACCCGACTGCGGCCACCGCCCTAAGCGCCGCCCGTAGCCCTCTCACCCCGCGGCAGCGGCGGCGGCGGCGGCGGCGGCGGAAGCGGGGGGGCGGGACGGCCGGGGCGGGGCGGGGCCGGGCCGCGAGCGGCATGGAGGAGGCGGAGGCCGCGGTGAGCGGGGCTGAACCGTGCGGGCCCAAAGGGTGCCCGAGCGGGGCCCGGGGCCCCTGAGCGGTGAGTGCCTCCAGGCTGGGGTCCAGGAGGGGCGACGCGGCCAGGGTAGATCTCTCGAGCCTTCGGGCGGCCCTGAGCTCTGGGAGAAGAACCGAGCCAGATAGGATGGGACGAGGGTGGAGGATCGGGGCGGGGAAAGTCGCTGTTCTTTGCCCACCCGTGGATTGGGAAGGACTTTTAGGGGCTGATGAACCTTGAGAGTCAATTATTTGGCCTCGGCCCCTGGTGTCCTAAGCAGCCTTGACTCAGGTAGTTAGTTCCCCCATCCCCAGGGAATTTCCAGGTGATCCAACCCCTCTGAATGTTTTCCTGCTAGGCCCAGAGAAGTTGAGCCACTTTCCCCAGGTCACACAGCATGGATGACTGCAGGGAGGAGTTGCTGGGAGATCCTCGTTTCATCAGAAGGCATCAGACTTTTGGGAGGAACACCTTATTCCATGTGACCCTTACTCCATGTGACCCTCTGGTCCCTTCAGATTCCTGAAGCCATGGATTGGCCAGGACAGTGGTGACTCCCAAATCCGATATGGACGACTGGAAACCCAGCCCCCTCATCAAGCCCTTTGGGGCTAGGAAGAAGCGGAGCTGGTATCTTACCTGGAAGTATAAACTGACAAACCAGCGGACCCTGCGGAGATTCTGTCAGGTATAGAGATGTCCTAAATGTCTCTCTCAGGTTCACTGTAGCCTAGACTATGGTACTGGGGTCCATCATAGCCACCTCCAACAAGAAAGGAGCAGTAAGTTCATAGAGGAGAAGCCTCTGTGTGTTGTGCTCCTACCGGTAGTGGTTTAGACCCAGAGTTCTGGAATTGGAACCCAAATCCAACCTTCTAGGCTTCTGAGAGAAACCTGAAGTCTGATCAGGAAGGCTTTGTCCAGGGACATACACCTGTCAAGCAGTTAGGGCTAGGATCGAGGTCTTTTGATCTCCATCTTGGTTCTCTGGGCCTGGCTCCATCTCTAGGAACTAACTGTGGAGGGGGCCAAGGAAATCAAGACCTCAAATGGAGGAATACAAGAGCACTGGGTAGGGAGGGCCCTGACAGAGGGGGAAGGGTCAGGTGAGATTTCCTGGAGGAGGTGGCAATGAAACTAGGCTCTGGTCTGGAGGGAGGAGTAGGCAGAGGAAGAGAGGATCCCTGATTCTCCCGTGTACTCACTGTAGCCAAGGCCCTTCTTTCAGGAAGACCCTTTACGACCTGGAGGAGGTGTACCTCAGTCATCCCACCTCTTCCTCAGACAGGGGCCGTGCTTTTCCTGCTGGTGACTGTCATTGTCAATATCAAGTTGATCTTGGACACCCGGCGAGCAATCAGCGAAGCCAGTGAAGACCTGGAACCAGAGCAAGACTACGGTGGGGCCAGGCTGAGGATGGGGTAGGGGGGACCCCTGGGATCTCAGGGCAAGAGTGGTAGGCAGATCCCAACAGGGAGACTATGCCCATGACCTGTTGCACCCCCACAGATGAGACCCTGGGCCGCCTGGAGCCCCCACGGCGCAGAGGCAGTGGTCCCCGGCGAGTCCTGGATGTGGAGGTGTACTCAAGCCGCAGCAAAGTATATGTGGCAGTGGATGGCACCACAGTGAGTAGGCCAGGGTCTGGTATACAGTCACTCCGTTCCAGGGCAAGGTCTACTGGCTGCAGGGTCCACTACCTGAGTGGGAATTGCAATTCCACCAATTTCTCACTGTGACTTTGGAACCGCTAGTTCCTTATCTGTAGGCTAAAACCAATGATTTCTACTTGTCAGGATTAAAGAAAAGTAATGTGAAGTGTCTTATATATACTGAGATCTCAAAAGTAATAATTAGTATTAGTAGGCAGTTAATTCACTGATTAATTTATTGTTTGGTTTGGGGGTGGAGTACCAGGGATTGAACCCAGGGGCATTCTACCACTGAGCTACATCAAGGTCTCACTGAGTTGGTTAGGGACTCGCTAAAGTGCTAAGGCTGGCGTCAAGCTTGCAGTCTTCCTCCCTTGACCTCCCAAGGTCTGGGATTATAGGCATGTGCTTATCTGCTTCTTTTTTTTTTCTTTTTTTGATACTGGGAATTGAACTCAGGGGTACTCCACCACTGACCCACATCCCCAGCCCTATTTTGTGTTTTATGTAGAGACAGGGTCTCACTGAGTTGCTTAGTGCCTTGCTGTTGCTGAGGCAGGCTTTGCACTCGAGATTCTCCTGTCTCAGCCTCCCAAAGTACTGGGATTACAGGCGTGCCCCACCGCGCCCAGTTTATGTCTTCTGGATTTATTATTTTATAACTACTTCTTGTTCCCTGCTTTGGCCTTAGCCTTGGGCTGGGCACTGGGGATCTGCCCTACCTGGAGGGGCCCAGTCTGATGGAGGATTACGCTATCTCCAGAATGAAGCAGAGAGCCATGGAAGTGATGAGAGAAGGGTTGTAGAAAGATGTGATCTTGTCTTTTTGTTACTGGGCATTAAACCCAGGGGCGCTTAGCCAATGAGCCACACCCCCAGCCCTTTTTATTTGCTTAGGCCCTTGCTAAATTGCTGAGACTGGCTTTGAACATGTAATCCTTCTGCCTCCGCCTCCGAGTCACTGGGATTACAGGTGTGTGCCCCTGCACCTGGCTGTGATCTCTTCTGATGGGGTTACTATGAGGCTTTCTGGAATAGGCAGCCTTCAAGCTGAGTTAATACTGTAAACAGTGGCATAAGCAGGAGGGGAGGTTTTGTGCAGCTGGTGTTTTAAACACCCGTAAGACAGAGACACCTTGAATGCCAGAGTGAAGAGTTGGACTTTGTCTCTGTCACTGTGTAGGTACTGGAGGATGAGGCCCGGGAGCAAGGCCGGGGCATCCATGTCATCGTCCTGAACCAGGCCACGGTGAGGTTCTAAGGGTGGGGACCCCGAGGACTGAAGCTGAGTTCTCCCTTGCTGATGACACTAACTCATAAGAGGTATGTCCTTGCCAGGGCCATGTGATGGCAAAACGTGTGTTTGACACATACTCACCTCATGAGGATGAGGCCATGGTGCTATTCCTCAACATGGTGGCGCCCGGCCGAGTGCTCATCTGCACTGTCAAGGTCAGTGATTTTGCCAGGGGCCCTGTTCCTTATGCCCTCAGCAACAACCCTTTGTGTGGCCCTGGAGTTTTTCTGCCCATGATAGAGCATAGTGGGAAGAACCCCTGGAGAAAGATAACTTCCAGTCCTTACCCTGGCAGTTTTGTTAGTTCAGTACATAGTTTTTAAGCACCTACTGTGTGCTAGGCATTGCTCCGGGTGCTGAAGATAAAATGGGAAATAAGCCAGAGTCCCTACCCCATGGAGTTTATATTTCTAGTGGGATGAGATCAACAAAAACCAGCCAGATAAGAAATGACTACTTAGATGAAGGAGAAAACAGAGGAAGAATGGTAGGGTTGCATTTTTAAAAGAGAGGGCCCTTGTCGGGAGATGATAGGTGAGCAGAGGACAGGAAAAAGTGAGGAGTGAGCCAGGTGAATATCTGGAGGAAGAACATTTAGGTAGATAGAGTGGCAACTACAAAGGCCCCAGTGTGAGGAAGTGCCTGGCAAGCTGGAAGAACAGCGAAGAAGCCAGTGGAGCTAGAGCGGAACAAGGGAGGAGAGGAGAGTGCTGGGAAAAGAGGCCAAAGAGGTGGCCAGGGACAGATTGTGTGGGATTATGGTAAGGATTTATTGTCTGGGTGACCTTAGATGACTCTCAACTCTCTCTAAGCCTTCAGTGTTCTTTTTTCTTTTTTCCTTTTGAAACGGGGCCTTACCGTGTTGCCTAAGTTATACTTGAACTCCTGGGCTCAGGTGATCCTTCTGCCTCAGCCTCCTGAGTAGCTGGGACAACAGGCATGCACGCCACCTCATTCATTCAGCTTCAGTTTTCTTATCTGTGAAAGATAAGTGACCTTAGAAGGTTGTGATCACTTAATGAGCTAATTTAAGTCAAAGACTTTATTTTTTTTATTTTTTATTTTTTATATATTTTTTTTAGTTGTAGATGGACATAATGTCTTTATTTTATTGCTTTGTATGTGGTGCTGAGGATTGAACCCAGGGCCTCATGCATGTGAGGCAAGCACTCTACCACTGAGCTACAATCCCAGCCCTCAAAGACTTTACATAGAACTTGATATGTAATTGGTGCTGTGAGGCCAGGTCTCCTGGAACCATACCAGTCAGGCTGACCACATTCTCTGATTTCCCAGGATGAGGGCTCCTTCCACCTCAAGGACACAGCCAAGGCTCTGCTGAGGAGCCTGGGTAGCCAGGCCGGCCCTGCCCTGGGATGGAGGGACACCTGGGCCTTCGTGGGACGAAAAGGAGGTGCTGGCACCAGAAGCTATCCACCTTGTAGTAGTATCAAGGGAGGAACAGAACCCAGGAGATGGGTTCTGGGGTGGGATTGGAATAATTGGCAGTGGGATCAAAGTGGGCAGGGAGATGGAGAAAAGTCCTCAAACTGGAGTCTAGGCTCCCATTACCCCTCATTCATGACCCTTGCCAGGTCCTGTCCTTGGGGAGAAACATTCTAAGTCGCCTGCCCTCTCCTCCTGGGGAGACCCAGTCCTGCTGAAGACAGATGTGCCACTGAGCTCAGCTGAAGGTGGGGTTAGTGGGGGCTGGGCTCTGGATTGTATGGGCAGGGGGTTGGCATTGGAATTCTCTTTATGGGGCTTTATCCCATGACTGCCTGGGGCTCTTTAAACTGGCTTCATGTGTCCATCCTGTCAACCCCGTCCCTTCCTCAGAGGCAGAATGCCACTGGGCTGACACCGAGATGAACCGCCGCCGCAGGCGCTTCTGCAGCAAAGTTGAGGGATATGGAAGTGTGTGCAGCTGCAAGGACCCCACACCCATTGAGTTCAGCCCTGACCTGGTAAGTGGGCATTGGGCAATGAGGTTGGAATTCTTCTTACCTGCAAGGGGCCCTAGGAAGGGAAGGACCCAGCTTGGGCTTTCTCTACCCCAGTCTGGGAGGGAATCGGGCTGAGCTCTGAAAGGCCGGGTGGGGAGGAACAGATGAGCCATATGAGCAAGGCCCAGGGTTGGAGTTGTGCTGAATGTGTGGGGAGGCCAGAACAGAGAAGACCCTCTGTCCCTTCCTTCCTTGTCTCTCTGAGCTCCCCTCCTCACTGAGAACTCTTCCCTAAGTTGGGATCCAAGTTTGAAGGAGCATTAAAGCAAGAGCTAAAAGCTGTTTCTCAACACAGCTCCCAGACAATAAGGTCCTCAATGTACCTGTGGCTGTCATTGCAGGAAACCGACCCAATTACCTGTACAGGTAAGCTGGGAATGGGCTGTAGTCACCACTGAGCAGGAAGATTCTTAGCAGGTGGGAGGGTGCTTAGCTCATTTTCCTGCAGGAGGAACCCTTGAAGTAAGCATTTACCTATGTGGATGAACATTAGGGCTCATTTATAAATGGGGTGCCCTGAGTTGAGAGGACAGAGAAGCCCTAACCCACCCGTGGACTCCCCAGGATGCTGCGCTCTCTACTCTCAGCCCAGGGGGTGTCTCCACAGATGATAACAGTTTTCATCGATGGCTACTATGAGGTGAGTGGGGGATGGGGGAGCCTTCAGCAGAGCCGACACAGGGCTGTAAGCCCTAAGCAATGATTACTGAGGACTGCTAAGGACAGCAGCTCAGGCAAGGGCTGTAAAATATAAAGGGCTTGGTTTGTTATGGTCACTAGAGATGGGCATGGGGAAGTGACCTCACATGATACCAGTGGCCATGTCCCCCAGGAACCAATGGATGTGGTGGCACTGTTTGGTCTGAGGGGCATCCAGCACACTCCCATCAGCATCAAGAATGCCCGCGTGTCTCAGGTACTGCTTCGGCAAGGATGGAAGGGGGGATAGACGCTAGTCCTGCCCTCCACCCCAAAGTTCATGTGACTTATTCCCACTTTCCACCCAGCACTACAAGGCCAGTCTCACTGCCACTTTCAACCTGTTCCCGGTGAGTACTAAGGATACAACTCTTGGGCCTGGGAAAAGGGTACATGAACATAAGTCTAGTCCTATCATGTAGCAAGTGTTTTCCTTCACCAAGCCGTTCTTCCTCATCTGGTAAACAAGGGTAGCGGTACCTAAGAAATGAATAGGGGAGGAGACCACAGGATGGGATACGCTTCCTTGGGATCATGATGTTTCCTTAACCCTGTAGGAGGCCAAGTTTGCTGTGGTTCTGGAAGAGGACCTGGACATTGCTGTGGATTTCTTCAGGTAAGGGAGATGGCCCACCATTGTAGCATCTATAAGCCACATGGAGTCTTTTGCTTGATGAGGTGTCCAGAGAAGTCAATAAGTTGTCTTGGAGAGCTTTCTGGAGAAAGTGAGCTAAAAGTGGGAGAAAAGCCTAAGCAAAGATGGTAGCTGGGGCAGGGGTAGAAAGCATGAATGTTGACACTGGCGATTTGGGGAGAACACCTGGCTCCTGAGTCCCAGTTCTAGCTCTTCCAGCATTACTGTATTACCCATCTCTGACTCTTGGATACTGGCTCCCTCAGTTTCCTGAGCCAGTCCATACACCTGCTAGAGGAAGACGACAGCCTATACTGCATCTCTGCCTGGAATGACCAGGTAAGCTGTGTGACTAGGGATTAGCAGGGAAGTCTGCAGAGGCTGAGAGCTAATACCTCCCTCCCACAATGGTCTCCTTTCCCCAGGGGTATGAACACACAGCTGAGGACCCAGCACTGCTATACCGTGTGGAAACAATGCCTGGGTTGGGCTGGGTGCTCAGGAAATCCTTATACAAGGAGGAGCTTGAGCCCAAGTGGCCCACTCCAGAAAAGGTACCTGGCAGGGTAGGGTGAGTGGGCTGGAGTTCCCTACCAGCCCAAACTTCTGACCTTCTTAATCTTCCACACACCCCCAGCTCTGGGACTGGGACATGTGGATGCGGATGCCCGAACAGCGCCGAGGCCGAGAGTGCATCATCCCTGATGTCTCCCGATCTTACCACTTTGGCATTGTGGGCCTCAACATGAATGGATACTTCCATGTGAGTGGGATGCAGGAGTATAGGGCACAGTATGGCATGGTGGTCCAGGACATGGACTCTGGAATACTCTAGCTCTGCTATTTATTACGCATGTCACTTCAGGGAAATCACTATCCTGTTTTTGCTTCAGTTTATATGTAAAATTAGAATAAAAATACTACCTACCTTATAGGGTCATGAGGTTTAAATGAGTTAATATGTGTAAAATGCTTTGAACTGTAAGCATTAGATAAGGGTTAGCTGGTATTATTACTATTCTTATCACTAGTCTGTAGGTGTGAGGAGGGTATTTCTGCCTCCAAACACTGGTCCAGCCCTGTAAGTTTTGTCCTCTCCTATCCTTTCAAGAGATGGGGATCAGGCTGGGGCTGTAGCTCAGTGGTAGAGCACTTGCCTCGCAAGTGTGAGGCACTGGGTTCAACAGCACCACATAAAAATAAATAAATAAAGCTATTGTGTTCATCTACAACTTAAAAAAATATTTAAAAAAAAAAAAAAAGAAGCCGGGTGTGGTGGCTCAAGCCTGTAATCCCAGCACTTAGGGAGGCTGAGACAGGAGAATAATGAGTTCAAAGCCAGCCTCAGCAATGGCGAGGCGCTAAGCACCTCAGTGAGACCCTGTCTCTACATAAAACACAAAATAGGTCTGGGGATGTGGCTCAGTGGTTGAATGCCCCTGAGTTCAATCCCCAGTACCAATAAATAAATAAATAAATAAAGAGATGGGGATCATCCCTCAGGGAGATCCCTAGACCCCCACACCCAGTCTGGCTATGCTGAAGGCCACCCCCCAGTTACAGTGAGAAGGCCCTTGAGACAGCCCAACTCAAAGGAATGGATTCTGTTTGGAACTTCCTGGAAGCCAGGAAGACCTCCAGAGGCTAGTTAATATAAGAGCCTTACTCATCTCCCAGAGTGGGGCAGGCACTTTTCTTAGGTCACTCTCAGTAGAGTCATAGCAGTTTCTTCCTTCTCAGTCCAGTCTGTCCCTTTGTCACCAAAGGGGTTTTGGTGCAGGGCTTGTTCCTAGCTTCTCTGGTTCTAGCACAACAGGCCCAGGGAGAGCCTCTGGAATAGGGACTAACTCATAGTTACTAGCATGAGTTGCCATGTCAGCATAAGCTCTCCAGCAATGGTGGAGTCCAAATTAAAGTATGAAGAGCTTGGCAAGGATGCTGCAAAGAACCAGGAGGAACTCAGAGGGCCCTTTCCAGACCCAGGACTTCGTTTGTGGGTCTTGTACATCTGTGGTGGGTCAGTGAGCAGATGTAGGCCAGACATGGCGAGGCCCTGATTTTCACCCTCATTCCCACTCCAGGAGGCCTACTTCAAGAAGCACAAGTTCAACACGGTTCCTGGTGTCCAGCTTCGGAATGTGGACAGGTGGGGCATAGCAGCATGGTAAGGGGAAGATCTAGGAGACCTGATGACCTGTCCTTGGTCCCTTCTGGACCTGGGACCTATGTATTCATCCCAGCCCTGCTTCCTCCTTTTTCATGTGACCCCTTGCCCTGCTCATTGCTACCCATGGGACCTGAGAACTTGCTCCCCTCCCTTGACTCATCTCTCCCTCCTCTCCAGTCTGAAGAAAGAAGCTTATGAAGTGGAAATTCACAGGTTACTCAGGTATGACCCTGGGCAACTGGCATGTGTGGCAGTGGGTAAGGAGTTAAATACTGGGATTTTAGGCTCCATAATATGTGGGGCTATATGCAAAATGGAAATCAGGGTCCCTAGTTACTCTTTTTTTTTTTTTTTTTTAGTTATAGATGAACATAATACTTTTATTTATTTTTATGTGGTGCTGAGGTTCAAACCCAGTGCCTCATACATGCTAATAAGCAAGCACTCTACCACTGAGTCACAACCCCAGTCCTCCCTAGTTATTCTTAAGAATTTCAAGGTAGTAACAGCAGAGCATTAAACCAAGCGCAGGACCCAGTGGGACACACCCAGAAGCCTTGGCCTTACCTCTCCACCCTCCACTGCAGTTTGGCTGAAGTTCTGGACCACAGCAAGAACCCTTGCGAAGACTCCTTCCTGCCAGACACAGAAGGCCACACCTATGTGGCCTTTATTCGAATGGAAAAAGAGGATGACTTCACCACCTGGACCCAGCTTGCCAAGGTGACCTAACATTACACTTTCCCCCAACACATGCCCCAAGATGCAGAGTGCCTTTGTTATGGACTCTTCAACCTTAGGACCTTTTCCACGCTCTCAGAACCTCTCTTCCAACCCCCTTGTCTAAATTCACGGTCCAGAATATGCCACCTCTTGCAGATTGAGGTGGCTGCTGGGTCCTTAGTGGCCCTTCAGCTCCTTGAACCATATCTCCCCTCTTTCTCTCTGCTAGTGCCTCCACATCTGGGACCTGGATGTACGTGGCAACCACCGGGGCCTATGGAGATTATTTCGGAAGAAGAACCACTTCCTGGTGGTGGGGGTCCCAGCCTCCCCTTACTCGTGAGTAACCCTGTTTTATATTGGGAAATGGAGGCTTAGTGAGATTGAGAAACATAATATGTATAATTCTTGTATTATCTTCCAGAGTGAAGAAGCCACCATCAGTCACCCCAATTTTCCTGGAGCCACCCCCAAAAGAGGAGGGAGCCCCAGGAGCCGCTGAACAGACATGAGACCTCCAGAACCCTGCAGGGCTGGGTACTGTGTACCCCCAGGCAGGCTAGCCCTTCACCCCATTCTGTAGGATTTTGTAGATGCTGGTAGGGGCTGGGGCTGGTTTGTTTTTAACATGAGACTTAATTACTAACTCCAAGGGGAGGGCTACCCTGTCCCAAATCCCCTGTTCCTGAGTTTAAGGTCTATTTATTTACTTCCTTGTCAGAGAAGGGCAGGACAGTACCTGGGAATCTTTGGGATCCCTGGGAAGCTGATCCTTACCCTTATACATCCCTTCCCAGACCAGGCTCAGAATCTAACCTATTTATTGACTGCCCTGGGGGCCTTGGACATAAGCCAGACCTGTAGGGCCTTGATTCCTTTCAGGACAGAAATACTGCCCTGAGGGTGGGACTGGCTCTTACTCAGGAAATTGCTGTGCCCAACCCAAGAACAGGCTCCCTCTCAGCTTCCTCTTTGTCCAGATTTCTGAAGCTGGATAAGGTGATCATTGATTAAAAAAGGAGAAAACCTCTGGGAATGTGTCGTGGGGGGGGGGGGCATGCATAGAGAGGTAGAGAGGTGAGGGAGAGAATCATTTGGATGGATCATGGGTTTGCCTACTGTATCTCACAGGATTTATCTTCTATTTTGGCCCATTTGGCCACCAGGGGATGCCCAAGTCTCAAGCTCCAAGGTTTTTCCCCAGGCTCCACCCTAGGACAACCTGGCTTTAGCCCCACCCTACTTGGGGCTGAGCTCCAAGCACTCATCCACACCCCTTACCCACTGTTTACCAGGCTGTTCCTGCCTTGCCTGTGTGGGCCAGACACCTGTTTTCAGAGATGGAGCAAAAGAGAATAAAGAGGGATGCGGGTAGTGGGGGTGGGAAGGAAGTGGTTGAGACAGGAACAGATCATGGCAGCCACTGGAGCCTGAGGTAATTTTGTGGGAAGATCCTAGGCAGGCATCAGTCAGGGGGCTAGGGCTGGGCTGCAGACAGGAGTGGGAGCAAAGGTGCCTGGCCCTTAGGGTACTTCGTAGGCATAATGCCATATTGGTATGTTCTGGAGAAGAAGGCCATAGTTTCATCAGATTCTCACTCAGCTAGCCAGTGACAAAGAGCATAAGAAGATCTAAGTTACCAGGAAACAGGTGGGATTGTCCAGAGGGAGTGTATGGTAGTCCAAGGCAAGGGGACTTGACATTTAAAGGATCTGTGAAGGGCTTAGGAACAGGATCTAAGTGTAGAACACCTCTTGAGAAAGGGTCTGCCTGTTGTAGAGCCTTGGCCAGGAAGGCAGGAACTTATTGGAGCTCCTGCCCTTGTTCTCTGTCCTGCCTCCCTACCATTGCCTGGTGCCCAGCTCAGCAATGATACTACGTACATAGGTTGGACGTATCTCACCACCCTGACGCCTTCAGTGTTTGCTGGAGCTAGAGATAGTGTACAGTGTGGCAAGACAGCCAGGTTGAGGGGCAGTTAGCCCATAATGAGGTAGAGGCTCACCCTGAGCAAACAAATCTGCTGTGTCTTCCACCCGGGTACCTAGGGGAGGGGTGGTATGTGAGAGAGACAGTAAGGTGGTAAAGGGCTAAGGGTGTGTGCTAATTCCTCTCCCTGCCTAGCACACTATCAGGCTTCAAGTCTGGCCTCAGACTGTACCTCAGGCCATATGGTTCTGGTTAGGTTGCTGTTCTTTTCTGGGTTTGTCAAGGGGGTAGTAGATCTGGGGTGCCCTGGAAAAGCCTAGGGAGACAGATAAAAAGGTCTAAGGAAAACAAAGAAGAAGTTAGTCTAATCAGGTTTGACTTTTCTTAGTAGCAAACACTGTATCCTCCTATCAGCCTTCCTCCTTTATTTTATGTGTGTATGTATATATATATCCACCCCCCACCATCTCCACTGGTACCAAGAATTGAACCCAGGGGTGCTTAACCACTGATCCTCATCCCTAGCCCTTTTTAAATATTTTATTTAGAAACAGGGTCTCACTAAGTTGCTTAGGGCCTTGCTAAATTGTTGAGGCTGGCTTTGAACTCCCAATCTTCCTGCCTCAGCCTCCTGAGCCACTGGTATTATAGGCATGTGCCACCACGCCCGGCTAGCCTTCTTTCTTTATGCTGTCATGCCTTGTTCAACAGTATTCAGGAACATTCTGGTCAGGTGCTACTTCAAGTAAAACTACCATCATGTCAAACAGGACTGCACCAGGCTGAGTCCAAATCCAGACTCAGCTCTTCACTAAAGACTGTGGGATTAGGCAAGTCACTTGGCCTTTTTAAGCCCTGGTTTCCTGATCTAGAGCATAGGAAGGTTAAGACTAAATAAGAAATCAGGTCGGCTGGGCAGGCATGGTGTTGCACACTTGTAATTGGGAGACTGAGGAAAGGAGGATAGCAAGTTCACTGTAATTCCAGTGACTTTGGAGACTGAGGCAGGAGGATAGCAAGTTGAAGGTCAGCCTTGGCAGCCGGGTGAGACCCTGACCCTAGATAGATAGAGGATTTAGCTCATTTTCATACCTAATACTGGGGCGGAAAGATCTTTCTAAGATCCCCAAAGCTGCGACAGATCTAGGACTTTGCCCAAGTGAGAAGGCAGCTTGGACCCTCTGATGGGGACTACTGGAGGGCTTCCCAGAGCCTAAGGAGTGACTTTTCCATTGCCCTGGTAACAATTCTGTTTTCCCTTGACTGGGCACAAGGTTGTTATTTTCATAGCTTTCCAGTCCAGTGCCCCCATCCAGAGAGGGAAAATTTCAGGCCAAAGTCCTACCCCATTCTAAGAAGGCAGACTGGCTCGGCTCTCACTTGCTCATTGCTCTTTTACCTATCCCTCTTGGGCTCCCTCCCAGGTCTGGAATCCTAACCCTGACCCCACTTCCCTTCTACAGTTTTTCCAGGGGCTTCTGAGTTGCTAGCCCCACTGGAATCTGAGGGCAGTTTAGGCAAGCTGAATCCATCCCCCAAAGATACACAGAGTCCAAACAGAAACCTTTTAATTGGTGTATGGGTTTTGAAGTGCCTTCTCCACATCTGCCTGATGGCTCTGCTGATTTTGAATATGCCAAAGCTATGGGTGCCTTTCTCTCATCCTCCAGTGGAGACCGGGATCATCAAAACCCCCCATTAGCCTAAGAGGGTATTAAGGGTGGAAGAAACAGGCTGAGGCAATGGGCAGAATTGGCTACCTTAAAGGCTCTAGAACAGATGGGCCATAAGTCCACCAATAGAAGTCAGGTACAACCTAAAAGGGGTGGTCTCTATTTAGCCCCAAGTTCAGAGCAACAAGGGCAGGCCCACTCCAGCTCCAGTGACACTGTTAGTGCTTCTTCCCAGTTCCCATGTGGCAGCAGCAATGGCAGAGGCAGAAGTGGACTTATTTCAGATGGCAGTACAGGTACATGGACACAATCATGGCAGCCAGCTGGTGGGAAATGAACAAGGGGAGATAAGAGACATGATTAAGATCCTCAACATTGTTCCCTTGTGCCCCAGACAGCCTACATGAAGCCCTGTTGGAAGCCTGTCTCCTGGGCTGGAAGTGAGCTCAGTGGTAGAGCATGTGCTTAGTATGCATAGAGCCTTGGGTTCAATCCCCAGCACAGGAAAAAAAAAAGTCTCTTCAGAGAGGCCTCAGAGATGGGTCAAGCAGCCCAGTTATGGGGGTGATCAGTACCCCAGCCCCAGCCTCACTGCCTTACCTCCAGGGCCCCAATTCCAAAGGCCACACCACCCACAGTGACTGCATTGGTTCGGATGTCATACAAAAGCTGTTTGAAGCAACCCTTGGGGAAGGAGAAAGAGCATTTATAGTTGGCAGTTACCCAACTCCTCATTCCCATTTGCTACTCTGAGGCCATTAAAGCAGCCCCACCCTTCCATGCCCCTCACACCTGTACATGGTTGACCTGGGCCTTCTGCATGGTACAAGGTTCTTCAGCTGTTCTGTTGATATTGATGCAACAAAATGGAGGAAAGAGTTGGTTCTCTTTGAAGTAGGGTGAGTCCTCAAAATCCGTGTAGTTGTTGAAGCCACAGCACTTGAGCTGAAGACAAGGTGGGGTAGGTGTTTGGTGGGGTCTTGCTTCTTTCTCTCTACCCAAAAAATCCCCCCAGTCCACCTTACCCCTTCCATGGTGGAGTTCCACACTTGGGTGAAGTCTTTCTGGGAACCATAGTCTTTCTTGATGGCAGGCACTACCATCAATGTCAGGAATTGCTCAGCCTAGGTGGAGCAGGCCAGTGTTGGGGGGCTGGTAGGGAAGGTGGCCATTTACAGGCCACAGCCCACTCCCAGGGCTTTACCCGGTCTTCTTCCCTTACCCATTCCAGTGCCTCACCATTGTGGTATACACCAAGGCAACCACAGCAGCTGCAATCTCAGCAATAAAGATGAGGAGGAGGATGAAGAAGAACTGAGAGGGGAACAGGGGTCTGAGTTTTAGGGAGAGATGGCCCCTCATGCTTTCTTTGCCTTAACCACCCACCTCCTGTAAAAACATGGCAGGGAGCCCCTACGTTGAAATCCCTGGAGTGCAAAGGAGGATTTGGGGATCCCAAGGGTGAGGGGGTCCTTGGTCATGGGCCTGTGGAACTGGGTCTGACACACCGTCAGGAGTGCACACTTGTTCTCAGACTTAGCACCGTAGCAGCCCAGGAAACCAAGAACAAAGAGCACAACGCCAGCTGCGATGAGGAAGTAGCCCACGTTGACAAACTGCATGGCACTGGATGATAGCGGCCCAAAGATCTTCAGGAAGGATGGCCCATCAACCGATACCCAAATGCCCACAGCCAACAGGGCCGCACCACACAGCTGGGGACAGAGAAGTTAGGCAGGCATTCAAACAATGCTGGCAAATAGCTCCCTATCATACAGTTGAGTCAGGAGGATGACAGCCAACAAGTCTCCCACTTCCTTTGCTGGAGAATCTGACAACCTATCATGTGGGGAGGGAGATATCCTCTAGTGCCAAAAAGATGGGAGTTGGGAAACCCATAGCCAGCACCAGACTGCACACTTGAGCACAAATGAGATCAGGGGTAATAGAAATACCCGCAGGGTCAGGGAAGGGATAAGACTTTCCCTTACTGATGCTAGGGTCCGGCCACATATCTAGGAGTGAAAACAGGCAAGTGAGGGCCCAATCTCTCATTTCCTCTCTGGGCTGCGAGCACCTAAAATACCTCTGTCCTCTAATAGGAGGAAACAGGGGTGGTAGCCTTGAGCAGGCTCAATAGTCACCATAGTAACAGAGGCGGGGCTGAGGTTTACACCTGCTCCCAACTTTGAAGAGGGTGGAGCTTGAGAAGACTCACCTACCCTGAGGTCTCATTTGGCTCTCTTCTGGGATCAGACTCCAGGCCTGCTTCTAATCCACCTAGTCCCCCTTGCCTTACAAATGGAAATTGAGGCAACCGAGTGGGGAGATCAGCCAGCTTCTCTTAAAGGGCTCCGACTCAAACCTAATCCTCAGAGGGAATTCTAGGCTCCAATTGGGGTGAGTCCTGCTCAGTTCCCACAACTCCTAACACAAAGCATCTCTGAATCAGGGTGTCAATGGGTGAATCAGCCTGACACCAACTTGGTGCCCAGTTCCCACCTCCTAGCTGTGGAAACAGGCTAGAATCAAGGATAAGGTGGCAGATTGTGGCTGGATCTCAGGCATGTTTGCCTAAGGACAGCCAGAACGCTGGGCTTCTAGCCCGAGGGGTCAAATTTCAAGAAGCCTAGGCCTGCCCTACTCTACTCAGCCCAGCCTGGCAAAGCCTGGGCAACAGAGGCCAGAAACCAAGCCGGATTTGTCTTTAACCCCTTCAAGCCAGAAATCCTGCCCTCCCAATCCCTGGAATCCTATTGTTCCCTCCAGATACATGAATAAAAGCTAGTTGTATGCAGTCAAAGAAAACACAAGGTAAGGACTATGCAGGAGTCAGAGTCTACCCACCCAATTTCTCCAAACCAATTTATATTTCATGTCTCCACTTCCTCAACTTTTACTCACTCTAACCCACTATAATGTAGCTCTGAGTTCTCTAGTGATCTCCAGAGCTAAATCACTCCAGGGGCCTTATCTCCTTGACCTTTCTGATATCTGACTCTCCTTGTTTTCCTCCTTTTTTTCCCACTGCTCCTTCCCCATCTCTATAGTGGTGGCTATTTCTCTGCTTATCCCTAATCTCAGTTTTCACAGGTCACCTTTCCCACCCCACTCATGGTATGGGGGATCTAACCCAGGGCCTCATGTGAACTAAGCCAGTGCTCTACCACTGAGCTAACCCCCTAGCCCCAGATTTCACTTTCCCTGTGTGCTCTCATGCAGTCCCATGGCTTCATTGGCCAGATATGGGCACATGACTTTTAACTATCCATGGCAAACTCCAATTTGAACTGCACCACCACTGGCTAGACAATTGTCTGTGAGATATCCCCTTCCTGTCCCACATGTTGCTCATGCTAAATATAAGCATCATCTCTAAGACCTCTGTCTTCTTTATCCCTTCTTCCATCCCTTAACCACCATCTCAGGGATTTGTCCTTTGTATACTTTGTCCATTTCTCCTTATCTCCACCATCACCTCCAGGGCTTATTGGAGAGTTTCATTGCTTAGCTTCTCAAACATGCCCTATGCAATCTGTTCCTGGTTTTCAGAACAATATCAAGTTTCATTTCCTTTGGGTTTTATGTATGCTTTGCAGCTCCCCACCCAATACAAATTCCCACCTTCAATTACTTCCTCCAGGAAGTATTCTCCCACTAGGCTGGGTTCTCACCCCTCCTATAGGCTCCCTTAGCCCCTGTGCTAAATCCAGACATACTGCATCAGTTATCTGCCTACTTGGCTTACAGGACCTGAGATCCTTGAGGGCAGAGAACGGCCCTGCTCACTTACCACCTGAGCACCAGGCATAGAGTCTTAGTTAATGAATGTTTTGATTTTGTTTTACTGTGCTGGGGCTCAAACCCAGAGCTTTACAGATGCTAGCGAAGGGCTCTACCACAGAGCTATACCCTCAGCCCCATAAATGAGTGTTTGTTGAAGGAATAAGGGCTGTCTGAGACAGACTCTTTGCTTTAATGAGACACGGCCCCTGCCTCCTTTCAACTTCTTCCTCTTACTTACAGAGGCCACTGAAATTGCCTTCCATATTAGGAGAATTTAGGTAAACCCCTTCTCCTCTCAGAACCCCCAATGCCTATAAAAAGGGGAGAGTCACTCCTGCTAGCCTATCCTGCCCTGCCCTACACCTGACCTGAAGCTTCCTGGAAGAGGGGATGCCCTAAAACTTTTCCATCCCCTTCCTCACACCGTCCTCCTCTCCCGTGAGGCAGCCTGGCTTTTACTGGGACCGGGAATAAGCATTTGAGGGAAGAACTCTCATAAGGGAAAACTTGCAGGGCAAAGTCTGGGCACAGTAGTCTCCCATTCCCCAGCTTGGGCTCTGTTCAAATGGTGACCTACTCCTGCAGGGAACCCCACAGGGCACACAACCTTCATACTTACAAAGATGAGTGAATTGAAGAGGATCATCATGGTCTTAATGAAGCTGAAGCACTGCATGGTGGCTCCTGGGGTCAGACACATGCGAGTTAGGGCATCACATCCCCCACCCCAACTGGGGCTGGTCCTGCCTTCTGTGCCCCTACACACCAGACCCCAGCACCCTGGACCCATATCTCACCAAGCTTTCCCTGCACCTGAACTCTTGACTCCTCAGGACTTTACTCAGTTTCCATCCTGACATCTGTATCCACCTTTAGTACCCAGACCCCCTGTCAGCACTGGCATCTCTGAGATCCTGGCACCTCAGGCTCCTGCACAGGCACCCCAAGCCTTACTCCCAAATTGCAGGTATGTCACTACATATACCCTTCCTTACCTAACATACATACATGTTAGGTATATGTTTTGGGCTCTTCTCCAGACCAAATCCAGACCCTTCCAGGACCCTCCCCATGGCCTTTCCAGCTCTCCAAACCTATCTCCATTAATATCACTTCATAAGATAATCTCTATTCTATACCATCACCTGTTCAGGCCTATCGGCAGCGAGTTCTGAGAGGAATCTGCTGAGGCTCCAGAAGAAAACAGAACAGTTCCAGGGAGCTGCCACTCAGTGAACGGACAGGACAGGCAGGCTCTCACACACCACTGCTCACCTGCAGGTGGGGCAGGCGCTTTAAAAGCTTCCTTCTGCCCGTTCGCTGGCCCCACCCATGGCCAATCAACCTCCTCTTGTCCCTACTGCCCTCTGCTGCCTGGAGATTGGTCTCCATCACCACAGCAGCAATGGGCCTCCGCCTAGAGATGTCACCCATGGGTTATGCCTCTCCTGATCTCGAGAAGGGGGAGAACGATGAGGCTGAGGCAAGTGGCTCCTAGAACCTCTGAGTGCCCTGCATACAACAGTGCACACATGCTTCTTATCCTGCATCTGCTAATGCACTCCTACATACCCTATCCTCATGGCTCTGTGTGCGCATCTCCTCAGGCTGCCATCCGAATGTTCACACATCAAACATATAGTCACATACATTAACAGCTACTGGTGCACCCATGCGTGTGCACATGCACATTGGACTCCTTGTGCACTGACTCCCAGCAACTAAAAAACAATAGAGCAATACCTGAGATACATATATTAAGACCCTCTGCCTCTGTCTCTGCCTTCCTCTATCTTTGTCTGTCTGTCCCCCGCCCCCACACACACATACACACACACACACAAATACACATTCAATAAAATGACCAAGTTTGGCAGCTTCTGTTCATTTCTCTGAGTAGTACATGATTCCTAGTCCTCTCCCCTCCACAAAACCTCAAGTTCCCTGTTCTTTCTCTATTTCCTTCCCCATATTTTCCTTTATTTTCCCCTCCAGTGTTCTCTTAGCATTCTATGCATACCCCTTCCCTTTCTGCCAGCAGATGGCATCATGGTCCCATAAAGGAGTCACCCCAGTTCCAAGGCTCTATAACCCTCATCTTCAATCCTTCCAGGACTACTTCCCCAACGTCCCACTCCATCGTTCCTGATGAAGAGGTATTAGAAAAGTCCTGGCTTTACAGTTCCTCAAACTTTCCAGTTAGTCAAATCCTGGTTCTGTCATTTCTTAGTTGTATAACCCTGGTGGCATTTCTTAGGCTTGTTTTTAAGCACTTGTTTCCCGGTCTGAATAACAGAATAGGTATGGGGTTTTAAAATGGGATTTTCTTCCTGCTCTAGGTCATAGGGGAAAGAGCATAGAGCAAAGTCTGAAGGGAAAGCCACAGCACAAGGGCTATTGGATGAGCTACACATCCAGTCCAGGAAGTATATTTTAAAATGTGTTATAATTTTGTGGGAGGATTCAGCTAAACAAACAGGAGAAAGAGGTAATCATAATATTAAAGACTATAACTGGGGTGCTGGAGACTGAGGTGGGAAAATCCCTTAAACCCACAAGTTCAAGACCAGTCTGAGGGGCTGGGGTTGTAGCTCAGTGGCAGAGCGCTTGCCTAGCATATGTGAGGCACTGGGTTCAATCCTTAGCACCACATAAAAATAAATAAAGATACACACACACACACACACACACACACACACA